>JAQQPU010026982.1:0-11241 GCA_029168905.1 Artemia sp. Kazakhstan ARC1039 | reverse complement strand
TGCAGTTCGTTTACTTTTCCCAGCATTTAAACCGTTCTGACCTTTGTTCGTAAGGTCATCATTCGTTTCAGAACAATTATTAAAATCAGTACTGGTTGAATATTTTACCTGTTTTTTAATTAAAAAATTATAAATTGAATTGATCCTAAATTCCACTACATTTCTATTGATACTAATACCCCAATAAATTATCTTTTTTTATGTCTATAATTTCTCTGAAACTTTGTGAAAGTCCTAAAGACGTATCTACCATTTTTGTCTGATCAAATAAAATACTGTGATGGGGAAAATTATATACATGTTCTACAACAGCTGATTCAATAGTTTCGGTTTTTTATTATGTTTTAGAGAGCAATATATGGCATTCTTGTGTTACTGTAGCCTAATTTCTAAAATCTGCTATCCGGAAAATATGATTTCTCAAATAATTGAAAAAAGGAAAATTTAATGGAACCTGAAATATTAGAAGAAGATGGGTCAAATCAAGAAACAAATTGCATAACTTTGCCTTATATCCCAATATTGTCTCAAAAAATAAGAAGAGGATTAAAAAAACGTAGTATAAAAACAGCATTTAAATCAGGACAAATTATAAGATTTTAGCTAAATAATGGAAAAGACAATGTACCGAGAAATATGCAAAAGGGAGTTTAAAAAATTGCACGCACTTGTGGTAAATTTTAAGTGGGAAGAACACAGCAGATTTTAAAAAATAGGTAAGACAATCTATGGGGGTATTAGTATCAGTAGAGATGAAGGGGAATTTAGGATCAATTCAATTTATAATAGTTTAATTAAAAAGCAGGTAAAATATTCAACCATTACTGATTTTAATAATTGTTCTGAAACGAATGATGACCCTACGAACAAAGGTCAGAACGGTGTAAATGCTGGGAAAAGTAAACGAACTGCAGCTGGGCTTGCAACCAAAAGAATCCATTCAGTTTATAATTCATAGATTGGTTGATGAACTTGTGAGATTTAATTATGGGTTATGGGCCGGGGTTTAGATGACCTTTATTGTTTTGCTCCAGTAAAAACATATTCTTCATTTTTTGGTAGATTTCCATTGATTTGTGAGGAGACGAATGATACCCTTATAGACATTCATTTTTGCCAGCGAATGGAAGTGTTATTTAAGATGTGAGCCTAATTTCTACTTATTGATTTATATTTCTTTTCTTTTCTTTTGTTTTCTCTCTCTCTTTTCGAGTGTTAGTTTTGTTGTATTTCGATGTATATTATTTTTAAAGAACATTTTTTTTTGTTTTTTTCTTTTTTCCATTTAGAATGGCTCCCGGACGTAGGGCCGAAATATTCGGAGTGTTTTTTTAATTAAGTGTTTATTTTATTGTTATTTATTCACTGCTTTAATAAAATTAAGGCCCGTTTTTCTTGCTTAATTTTTCGTAAATGGAAAAGTAGCGTGGTCTAAGAAATTATTTAAACCAAATTTGTGCAAAAAAAATTATTATGTACTTATACAAATACTAACAAATCACTGCAGCACCAAGCCACCTGAGGCCAACACAGCTGCGCATGCTCCTCCTCCATCCCAATCTTTTCAAAGGCTTCCTCTTTACGCCCTTCCAGGAAATTCTAATTTCCTTTAAATATTTCTTTACGACAGCTTCCCACCCCAGACGAGGACTTCCTGCTTTCCATTTTGTCCTAGACGGTTTATCAAAAAGAAAAATCTTCGGCAATCTGACATCCTTCATCCGCAGAACGTGCCCTAGACATCTCAACCTTTCTTTCATTATATCCCTAGTAAGCGGGATTGAACCACATTTTTCAATTTTTTTTAACTATGACAAAACACCCTGAGCCTTAGCTATTCTACCTTTAACATCTTCACTGCTCTCACCATCTTAACTAATAATAATACCAAGCTAAGTGTAGCTGCCTACCGGATCAATCTTCTCGCTACTCAACGTCGCCTTGTCATCTTGACTTTTTCCTAGTCTTTGTGACTTATTCTTCTTAACATCAATTCCCAAACCTATTCTTGCACCCTGAGCTAACATAACATCTAAAAGCTCATTCAATTTGCTCACACTTTCATCTAGGATGCTTAAATCATCAGCATAATTTAAGTCCAGGAGAGTTTTTCCTCCTCATTTGATTCCTTGGCCTCCCATTAATAATAATAATAATAATAATAATTTATTTATAACCCAATTTTATACAAAACAAGAGGAGTAAAGTACACTAAAAAGGAAAAAAAAATCAATCAAATACACAGAAACAAAGATAACTTAAACCTTAATCACTGACAAAAACACACGGATAATATTATGGTTTGGGCCTAGGACACAAAGGCATTTTTTGTCAAATTATTACTAAGCAATTCAAACGATTGGATAATGTCGGTAGCACCATACTTCTCAATAATACGTCTATTACGATATGAAGTGGGAAGGTACAATAAAAATTTGCAATATCTAAAATAAGCGATACGGATCTGTCGCAAGTCATTCTTATTCAATAACAAATACATTCCACTTAAAAACAAGACAGAATGGTCACAATGTGTGGAATACATTTTAGCTAAAGCTCGGCGTGAATATTTTTCACGGTTAGGTACAATTTTCGAATATCCGATCTTCAACTTTTCTTTAACGTCTCTCAGAACTTGAAGTTGCAAAAAAGTGAGTGTAGAACAAATACTAATTCCTAACAACCGTAAACTCGTAACATTGCGAATTACTGAGGATCCACAGGACAAATTATGAGCAGATGATTTGGGATTGAAAACTAAATATTCGCATTTATCAAAATTCAAAAACAGACCAACATCCCGAAACATCATAAAAATACGTTGCACCGATAATGCCAAAATAGACTTGCTTCGGCTTAAAACTAGCAGGTCTTCCGCATACGCAATATAAGACACATCAGATAAATTATAAAAATACGAAGGCTCGATTCCTAATAACACATTTTGAATGCAAGCATTAAATAGATAAGGTGATAGCACCCCACCCTGTCGTACTCCAGATTGAACTGGTTTACCGCAGTACCCTCTACCAGATTTTAAACGAAGAAACGAATTATTATACCAAAATTTAAGTAAATGTATGACAGAAGGGTTCACTCCAAACTCTGACAAAGATTGCCACATTTGTGCATGGCAAATACTACCGAAGGCTTTAGATAAATTCAAAGCGCAAATATGTAATTCATAACCTTTAGACTGGGGATCATAAGGAGTTGAAGCTAAAACCTTAAGCGCATGTTGACACCCAATACGAGGTTGAAGTCCAAATTGGTTAGAGTCTTTCACAGTTCGTTCAATAATATATGGGAGCAGAACATATTCAAAAACCTTACTAATATTGCAAGCAACAGTGATGGGCCTATATGAACTGCAATCAAAAGGGTCTCTTCCGCGTTTAAGAATCGAAGTTACCGTTCCGCAAAGGAAGGAATCATGCACCATTGACAAAGATAAACAGAACTGAAAAAGTAACTTAAGCTGAGCGACTAGTGCTGGACAATCACAACGTAAATGGTGAGCGCTAATCCCATCAAGATCACTTGATTTAAACTTAAGTTTAAGCATACAATTAACAATACTTTTAGTTGAGACGGGAATAAAATGACGTTGCATAACTTTAGGTGGCAAAAATTTAGAAATTAAGCACTGAAAATGATAATGAACAGTATACTCAATCTTACAAAAAAATACTTTTACAATGCCCAAGCCAAGACGAATCTGGGATAACATCACTAGTCCCTAATGAATCAAATTTAGACGTATTAATGACTTCCTTCCATTGTACTTCACTTTTAGGGAACTCAGCACCATTATATCGAACCAAACCTTGCCTTTCCTGTGCTCCTTAAGACAAAATTCATCAAAATAATCCACATAAAAGGGGGTACAACACAACCCTACGCAACTCCCGATTTAATACAAAGCCAGCTGCTAACCTCATTTCCTACTTTAACCGTAGCAGTGTTATTCTTGTATATAGCACTAATCACTTGAATGTATTTGTCTGGTATACCATATAAGGATAAGACCTTTGCTAAAGCTCTTTCATCAACAGAATCGACCGCATGTTCATAATCTATAAAACTGAAGACCAAAGGTGTTTGAAAACTAAGGTACTTCTCAGTTATTAACGTAAGAGTGTAAACTTGGTCGACACATTCTCTACCTTTTTTATAACTGCAATGTTCTTCTGTTAAAACTTTGTTTACAGCATCCCTCAGTCTAAAAATTATCATATTACTAAGTAGTTTGCCCCATACAAAGACCAGACTAAGGCCTCAGTAATTAAGACACTCACTCTTATCATCTTTCTTATACAGTGGTTTAAATAAGATTTTCCTATAATCGTTAGGTACGTCCCCGTTTTTAAAAATCATATTCATAATCTTCAGTAATTTTTTTCTAATCTCAGAGCCACCATATTTAAGAAACTCATTTACCAAACTTTCAGCACCTGGAGCATTATTATTTGTTAATTCTTTTAGTACTGTCGCTAATTCTTCCTCACAAAGCAAATCTTCCTTCCCCTCCAAGGTATCACAAAGTTTTTCATTTTCCTCTATATCTTTTCCTTCAACTGTATCTCGGTTTAGCACATTCTCAAAATGTTCCAACCCTCTCTCTTTAACTCTTTTCTTATCACTAACTGTGGGACCGTTCCTATCTTTAACAGGGACAAGTCCGGATAGACTACTCCCTCAAAATTTATTAACATGCAAGTACAATATTTTACTATTATGCCGTCTAGCTGCATCTTCCAGGTCCTCGGCAATATTATCCATGGCCTCTACTTCACACCTCCTTACTTCACATTTTAATACTTTCTCCACTTTCTTTACATTCCATTTGTTTTTATATATTCCATTACTCAGATAATTCTTTTACAAACCCCTTTTCCTCTCTATCAAACGTAAAGCTTTTCACTAAAATTCCTAGCCACAGTCTTAATTGTCTTCTCTAACCCACCGTCAGCAACTTCACAAACTGTTTTTCTGAAATTATTCCAGCCCTCTTCCACATTGTCAAGTTTTTTAACTCTTGAGTTTAGTATTCAACTGTTCCTGGAAAATTTCTCTCAAATTCTTATCCTAGAGTCTACCAACATCATAACTTCCCGGGAGGCTGTTACCCTTCCGAAGTTTTAGCTTTAAATTAACCCTAAACACTACTAGATGATGATATTTACTTTTAACATCAATAACGGTGCTACTATATACCCTAGTGTCTTGCATTGATCCAGCCAGTCTTCGGTTTACTGCCGCATAGTCAATAAGGTTTGCTGTCTTACCATCAAGTGAATACCATGTCAACTTATGGGCCATTTTATGACCAAATACCGTATTGGTTATAACTAGATTGTTAAACCTACAAAATTGTAAAAGTTTGTAGCCAATACTGTTTTCTTTTCCTACACCAAATTTACCTAGACTAGGACACCATCTATCCCTATTTCTTCCGACCTGGGCGTTAAAATATCCTAGTAAAAAAACCATATTTCTAGCTGTGACCCTGTCTATTTGCTCCTGTAACTGGTAGTAAAATGCATCTGAGTCATTAGTATCTCCGTCAGTCGGTTCAGCAGGGTCATATAGAACTATAGCTGATACCCTAAACTTTTTAGCCATAAAACGAGCAATTAGTATTCTATTATTAATACCTTCCCAGCACCATACCCATACCCTCCCAGTTTTTTAACGTCGTAACACTCCAAGTTCCAATTTTAATGTTCTTTAAATCATTGAAATTATTCTGGCCTCAGGAAAAGCAATGAGCCCGGATACTTGTGCAGAACTGGAATCAACTTGTCTTTTCAAGTCTACTCAAAAGCGCTTAAGCCGACATAGAACCGGATAGCAACAAGCCCGTGAGACCTCCAATATGACTGAAGGCTTTGTGCAATCTTGAGCCCATCTTGGTCACAACATGGATTGCAGCACTTGACGATGCTATTCTATCAACAAGAGTCGAAATCCTGCACTGACAGCACCAAGCCTATTACCTCCGACTCATTATATAATCATGTCTACAAAAATTATGCTACTACGGGGAGGCGATCCATAGTAGATAAATTTGCTAGGAAGAGTATTTTCACCCCAAAAAGTCCCGTCAAAACATACCAAGCCCAGAAGAATTATCCATTAATCAAAATCCAGTGCGAATGCTGTGTCGTTTAATAGGCTGTATTTTCTTGAGGGGCGCCAATCCTCAAGTAGGAATAGAGTTGAACGCAAGGTCCCCAGTCTTGCAGGTACCCCGTAAGGGTCAAGACAGCCTTTTGCAGAGGCCGTTGTCCATAGATCTGGATCTTACGCCCTGCCGCAGCTGTCCTTCTATAGAGGATCCTCCCACGATGGTGTTGTGCATCACCATGCAATTTAACCCATTACTGGGAGAAGGTTTGTACCACATAAGACGCATGGACACGTCGGTAGGCCCTATTGAGTTTCAATTTGAGGGGCTTTCTTCCACCTCCACCTGTATTTATGGCCCCGGGCGAGGGTGCCCCAGGTTCTATTATGGAACCAAAGGGACAAGGTCTCTTCTTGGTCCGTACCTCCTATGGAGGTACCCTACATATCTGTAGGCCGTTCCCCTATTGCCACCTAAAGACACGCTGAGTGGCCTGGGGGAGATCCTTAAAGAGCAGTAAACTCATAAAGCTTTTTTTGGGGGGGGGGGATGATAAAATCTTTTAGGTGTAAATATCTTAAATTATGTTTGGAAAAAGCTTATGTGATGAATTCTTTTGATTGGTTCGTCTCATTTACTTATTTTCAATGAACGGGAAGTAATCTGTTACGAATAAATATATGTACGAACATTTTTATCTTATAATCAATGTTTTGAAGCAATTAAAGAATATTATAGGAGTTTTTTAACATTGTATTGCTTATGGAATTATGGAGCTACAGTGTATTAATAACAGAAAAAATCGTTTTGGCCGTTTCTAGCTTAACACAAGACAGGAAATCAAAAAAATTAAGATCCTATTTCACGGGATCATTTCTAAAGGATGTTTTCTTAGGTTGTGCTAGGAAACCGACGACTCCTCTAAGCTTGATAGTGAGCAGGGTTGCCATCTGTAGAATGGAAGGCTATTTTAATACTATTTTATTATGTGTAACACTGTAGGACGAGCTCAGGGTTGCTAAAATAGCATGCATTTTAGCTCTATTTTAGCACTATTAGAGTCAATTTTTCGATCATAGCACTGAAAATCGCTGCGTAGTACTCAAATTTGGGCAATTGTAGCACTTAAGCAACTGACTGCAGTGGCAACCCGAATGATGAGTGAAAACAGCTATCTCTGAGTGGGAGAAGGACCGGTTCTGTCTAATGTCGAAACTTGGTTATTGAGGAGCGTTCCTGGCAGCTATTTTGGCTAGTTAAGATTAGACAGATATAATCCGAAAGATGTAGAAGTGTAAATCTGTGTGATATTTCTGATTGGCATTGGTATGAGATATGACTTATATTCTCTATATGTTAATCAGGGTTGCCATCGTTAATGAATCGCTACCAAACATGATGATTTACAGGTAATTCAGTAAACAAATTGAAATTTAATTTCGGGTTTGTAAATCAAATATCTTTGTCTTAAAACAAGTTGAAATATCCATAAAGATTAAGGAATTCCAAGAAGGCCTTACATATTGAATTCAAACGATTTTCAGCTGTTGAAATTCCAGTTTTTATTACAAATAAATTTTGTTGAATTACAAACAACTTTTTTTTTACAATGCAGGCAATTGAATTAGTTTTAATGGAATACAAAGAGTGACAAAAATGAAAAATAGGAAATGTTTGCATATGGCGACAAAGACAGGAGGGGATAATTGCGAAACGTTGAAATATAAAAAAAAAAAGAGAAAGCTGGGATCTTGCTAGCAACTAGAATAAAAAGTACGAAAAAGTTTCATTCTACAAGATATACTTTCTCCCCCAGGCTTTGTTAACGGGTATCACTTACTGGTCAAATTGTTCGAAAACTGTTATCATTGCTAAAACTTTTTTATTCCCCCGTCTCTGCTAATATTATACTCTGTTTGAGCCCCGGAAAGTTAATTAATTTTTTTTTTAATTTCATTAATCCAAGGATTCAGTTCTCCGGTCAGCGGTTATAGCTAGTAATTTATCAGAGCAACGCAAGAAATCACTTTTCTTAATATCATGAAGGGGAGAACTTTTCTTTCTCAGTAAAATATGAAGATTTTATGTTTTGACAATGTAAAAAGTAAGAGTATGTGAAGTGATACTTCTAAAGCGAAAAATAAAATCAAGGGGCTGAAGAGTGAAGTAGAACTATAAGAATTGATTCAAATTGATTGCATTTAGAATTCATTAACAGTAATTTTTCAGCAGTATTCGCGATTTTTTCTGTTCATTATTAGCGCTGTAAAACTATCTTGATTGTCTTTTAATAATAAAAAAAAAACTTTCCGAAAAATAAGTTTTTCAAAGAAAAGTAAGGGCCATTTTAAACTTAAGCTCAGCAGATACAAATACCTGTTAATATTCAAACTGAAAACGACAAGAAATTACTATAAAAGAATAAATGAAACCCAAAACGAACCGAAATTAAATAAACAATCATAGCAAAAAACATACAACAAGTAATAATATAAATGAATAAATAGATCTTAAAGCGAGTAATGGTTGAATTAAATATGAAAATCAAGCTTAAAACGAAAAAAAATATTTTACTATTGAAGCATAAATGAAACTTAAAACGAACAGAAATTCAATAAACAATCAATTCAAACAAACATACAATAAATAATAATGTAAATGAATAAATAAATCTTAAAACGAGTGAAACTTAAATTGAATATGAAATTCAAGCTTGAAACGAACAAAAATCACTACAAGCAAGAGTTTGGGTATCGCCTCTTTTTCTCAATGTAAAAGTCTAAAACCTACTGCGTCACTGGCGCCTTACGGAGAAATTTTTTCATTGATTGTTTATTTAATTTATGTTCGTTTTAAGTTTCATTTATGCTTCAATAGCAAAATATTTTATTTCGTTTTAACCATGATTTTCATATTCGTTCTAAGCATTACTCACTTTAAGATCTATTTGTTTATTTATATTACTATATGTTGCATTTTCTAAGCTATGATTGTTTATTTAATTTCTGTTCGTTTTGGGTTTCATTTATTCTTTATTAGTAATTTCTGGTCTTTGTGAGTTTGAATTTTAAAGGTATTTGTATCTGCTGGGCTTAAGTTTAAAATGGCATTTACTATTCTTTGAAAAACTTATTTTTCGGAAAGTGATTTTTAATGAATTTTTTTTCATTTTTGATTGCAAAAGTTTCAAGTTTAAAGAAAAAATTTATTTCAAAATCAAACTTAAAAAATATATCAGATTTTCATCAAAGTATCAAAACTGGTATCAAAATAACAATATCAAAGTGAAAAAATCAGTTTTTATCAACCTCG
This sequence comes from Artemia sp. Kazakhstan ARC1039, assembly GCA_029168905.1. Taxonomy (NCBI): domain Eukaryota; kingdom Metazoa; phylum Arthropoda; class Branchiopoda; order Anostraca; family Artemiidae; genus Artemia; species Artemia sp. Kazakhstan ARC1039. The sequence goes on along the minus strand of JAQQPU010026982.1, from coordinate 1,799 downwards.
GAGTTTTTATTTTGTGATGTTAGAACCATTTTTAGCAAAATGGCTATCTCAAAATTTTTATCGGATGGTTGAGGAGGATGATGGATGGGGGAGGGGTAATTGCCCTTTGATCTCTTTTGACTCTTTAAAAGTGAACTAGAACTTTCTATTTTCAATCAAATGAGCCCTCTCTGAAGTCTATACGAGCATCCATTCTATAAGAACCATATATACCCCCAGAGTATACTTACAATGCCTGTCCCTCGGGCCTGGGGGTTGCGTTGATCCCGGAGTTTTAAAATCTGATATTTGAACTATTTCTAACAAGAAAGTAACCTCAAGTTTTTATAAGATGGGTTTACCCATCCGATAAACCCAAAGGCATGGAGGGTGGGAGGGGCTAGTTTCCATCCGATCTTTTTTTACTCTGAGAACATGAGCTAGAACTTTTACTTTCCATTCAAATGAGCCCTCTCTGAAGTTTATACGAGCACTCCTTTCGTAAGAACCCTTTTCGTAAGCATCCCTTTCGTACGACCCTAGGACATAGATTACAATGCCTGCCCCCCGTGCCAAGGGGGTTGTGTCTACACCGAAGTTTTCGTTATCTGACCTTTGAACTATTTTAAAAAATGGCTATCTCAAAATTCATATCGGATGGGTTTGGGGAAGAAGGGCGTGGGGGAACTAGGGGCCCTCGGATCTCCTTGGACTCTTCAAAATTAATTTAGAACTTTCAATTAAAATCAGCCCTCTCTGAAGTTTATACGAGCATCTCTTCCATAAGAACCATATATGCCTTCAGGGACTAACTTACAACGCATGCCCCCGGGCCCTTTGTGGTTGTGTCAATTCCTTAGTTTTTTATCTGACCTATGAACTTTTGTTTTAACAAAATAGCTATCTAAAAATTTTTATCGGATGCATTTGTGAGAAAAGGGGCGTGGGGGGTAGTTTCCGTCTGATCTCTTTTGACTCTTAAAAACTGAACTAGAACTTTCAATTTCAATCAAATGAACCCTCTTTGTAGTTTATACGAGCATCACTTCCACAACAGCTGTATATGCCCCCCAGGCATAACTTACAGCGCCTACCCCGGGCCCTAAAGAATGGTGTCAACCCCGGGGCTTTCGTTTTATGATCTTTGAACCATTTCGAAAAAATGGCTCTCTCAAAGTTCTTATCGGATGAGTTTGAGGAAAATAGGGCGTGGAGAGTGAGGGGGGCTAGTTGCCCTCCGATCTCTTTTAACTCTTAAAAAGTGAACGAGAACTTTCAATTTCCAGTAATATGAGAGTAGAGATCTATGTTCCATTTCCAGCAGACTATGTTCCTTCCTGTGTTATTTGGGGAGATTACGTTCCTTGGCACCTTTTCAGAGTATGTACTTATGCAACATGATTAAACACGCTTTTACAATCGGAATTCATTGATTGACATTTGCAAAAAAGGGTAATTAGTGATTGGATAATTTTTTAACATGAAATCTCTGAATAAAATATTTTTGGAGCATGTACTTGACGATGGATAAAAGGGTTAAGGTGATTAGCAATTACAAGCAAGGATTCCCCCACTGGTTCCTGGCAGTAGGCTACGCATATCAAGTTAAAAATTTGACAGAATGAGGTATTTGAGGTGGAACTTGAACTAAATCAAGCATGTGGATATTCGCTAGATCTAAGTGCCCTTTTTAAAAGTCGAAAGTGGTTTGAGGTCAACTAATCCCCGTTTTCAGACCTACGTTTTCTTAGATTTTCGTGGGTGTTTGGTTCCCGGGGTTTATTATTTGAGAAGTTAACTTTAGTATTTCGTGATTTGAT
>JAQQPU010026978.1:0-11242 GCA_029168905.1 Artemia sp. Kazakhstan ARC1039 | reverse complement strand
TCGGTTGAATGGTGCTTCAATATTGAAATCAAAGTGTGCTTTAAGGTGTTCTCTTAAGTGAATTGGGTGTTCTTTAAGGTGTTCTTTAAGGTGTGAATTAAGGTGTTCTCCTAAGTGCTTCAATATTGAAATCAAACTGTGCTTTAAGGTGTTCTCTTAAGTGAATTTGGTGTTCTTTAAGGTGTTCTTTAAGGTGTGAATTAAGGTGTTCTCTTAAGTGTTCTCTTAAGCGCTTCAATATTGAAATCAAACTGTGCTTTAAGGTAATCTCTTAAGTGAATTACTTTAAGGTGTTCTCTCAAGTGTTTCTTAAGTGAATTGGGCTTCTAATCGTGGTTTTCTAATCGATAGATATATACAAAAACTTCAAACAGAAACGTGTACCTGAAAATAAAATTTTTGGGCAAACGAAAATAATTTAAAACGATAAAGCAAAGATTGAGGCAAAGATTTTACATTAGTTCTTTTATAAACCTAGGTTATGTATCGTAATTTTGCATTTTACTTCAACAACTAGTTAATGTTTCTGACAATCACAAAATTTCTATTTAGCTTATGCCTCCCTAACATCCCATTCATTAAAAAAAAACAAGAAAGGAACCGATCACTGCAACGGGTGAGATATCCGTTGCAACATGTATTTTTGTCACGAAAGCATGTTTAAAAAGCTACAATAATTCATTTACTTAATTCTTATGATTCAAGTTCCCCTATTTCTTTAGCAATAATGCATATAAATAGGACATTTTTCAAGAATTTTCTATCACAAGTTTTCATGGTTGAATGCCATTTATAACATATGGAAAATTACCATGCTTCTTTATTTACTGTCAATGAAATATCACGATTTTACCAAAGATAAATAGCTGTCACAAATGACAAAATATCCTTTGCCATGCTTTATCAGAACGTATTTATTTTCTAATGCCAAGATGAGCCGTTAAAACATACTCATTTTTTTGTTTTATAAGGGCAAGCAAGACTAACTTTATAGCATCTGTCAGAGAAAAAAGATAAAATGAGACGTAAAAAGTTGCTCGTAATTTATTCTAGTAAAGAAATATAAAAAGGCGCATGTTAAAGTTATTCGTCAATCAGTAGAAAATGAACATCTTAAAATGTTCATATATGAAACATCGGTAGCACCAACCAGTGTCACATGAATCATCTCTAGGTCTAGACCCAATCGATGTTCTATAAATCATCCTTAGCCCCAATCGATCTCATATGAAACATCTGTAGCCCCAAGAAAATGTACACATTTTTGCTTATTTATTGTTTTTTTGTTTTTTTTTTAACTAACATTATGAAAGAACTGACAATGAAAAATAAGTAATAAGAAATTCAAACGGACAAAAGTGGCAAATCTGTGTATATTTCCAGAAATCAGAAAGAGGGGGGCTGAGACTCAATTAAGACAGTAGCAATTATTGTTTTGGAGAGAGTACTGAGTGGTGAATCAAGTATTATCTTTATCTTTCAGCCAGCAAATTTATCGAATATTCGACAAAAATACTGATTTTTCGGTTTGTTTCATACAATTATGTGGTTCAAGTTCATGACATTCATCAGTAACACACAGAAGGAATTACATGTCAAATCTACTCGTAATTGATTTATATGGAGAATATTAAGTTCATTAAGCTCAATCAATCATCAGAAGAAAACTGAATATTTTTCAGAAAATAAAAAACATCCAAGAAACAGTCATGACAATTCATAAGACTTTGATAGGAAGGAATATATTTTTCGTGTTTTGTTTTGTGTAAATACAGATACAAAAAAAAGCATTTACATGATTGAGGGGGGGGTAGTTGTCCTCATCAGCTCTAATTGTCACCACTTTCAGAAACTGGGTGTAAGCGGGGCTCTTGATGTGTAATCTTAGTTTAGATAAGCAACATGACTTTGGCGAATTTCACAAAAAATCGCAATTTTTGTTTTCTGATAGTCTCAGCCTTTTTTTTGTTACAAATCCAATACAGTTGAGTTCCTGTATTGAGATGTTCCAAGGGAAATAGTAGGTGACAAAATCAGACTGCCAGTTTCGTGTTTATGGTTGATTTCTACTGCGTATACCCAAACCACCATAAAAAGAAGAGGTGCACCAGAACAATGATTTCAAATATTACCGCTACCGAAAATACCGAATTTCATATTAGAAGTCAACCTGAAAAGCTATTTCTACAAAAAGATAAGCAAAAACCACCATACTGAGGAATATATGCGTATGCAGGGGCACCAACTTACAAAAATGTGGGGGAAGGGTAAAATACATTTTTCAAAATAATAGGGAGGGTAACAAATGCCAACAAATTCTGAGAATCTTTCCGGTTATCGCATGATTGATATACGAAAACCAAGATGTAATGTCTTTGGGGGTGCCATTGTATGTAGTGCCACCCAAATTTAGTGCCCAAAAATACCTTTTTGCCAGGAATGAATCATCTTAAGTGCGCATCTACTTTTCAGGCTATTTAGTCTGCTAGAAAACTTATTACGCTAAACATAGTGTCACAGAACCGATCACAAAAATACCTTTGAGGCTAGTTGCCAAAGAGTCTGGCTCAAACAGTTCGTGGTAACGAACTGTGGGTAACGAGCAACCCGGCTCAATAGTAAACAAAACACTAAAAAAGGAATTTGGTACCAATAGATACATCAAAAGAATCAGATTTTTATGCTGATTTCAAATAAGGACTAAATGCAACTAAATAAATAAATAAACAAAATAAATAAGAACTAAATAAATAAGGACTAAATGCACCAAATGCTCTATGCACAAATTTAATCAAAAATGATCTTACAAAATATTTAAAGAAAAACAATAGACATTAACACAGAACCGATCACACAAATACCTTTGAGGCTAGCTGCCAAAAAGTCTGGTTCAAAAAGTTCGTGGTAACGAACTGTAAGTAAGGAGCAATCCGGCTCAATAGTAACGGAAACTCTAAAAAAAGGAATTTGATACCAATAGATACATCAAAAGAATCAGATTTTTATGCTGATTTCAAATATATAAGTTTTCATTAAGTTTAGTTTTACTGATCAAAAGTTAAGCGCCTGAGAAAATTTCCCTTCTTTTCAAAAAAAAGAAAAACACCAACCCTCCCTAAAAGTCATAGAACCTTAATGAAAATCATACCATCAGATTCAGCGTATCATAGAACCCTACTATAGAGGTTTTAAGCTCATATCTGCAACAATGTAGAATTTTGTACTTTTTGCCAGAAGAAAGATCACAGATGCGTGTTTATTTGTGTTTTTTTTTTCAGGAGTGATCGTATCCTCCCAGTAGTCCTGGAATATAGCAGAAGGGTTAATTCAAAGGGAAATTGAAAGTTCCAGTTCCCTTTTTAAGCGACAAAAAAATGGAGGGCAACTAGGCCCCTTCCCACGCTCATTGTTTCAAAGTCACCCAATCAAAATTTGATATAGCCATTTTGTTCAGCATGGTCAAAAAATATAAAAAACTGTTTCTTTGAGAATGACTTAACCCCCCACAGTCCCCGAGCGAAGAGCTCTAGGTTATGAGGTTTGCCAAATGTTTACATGTAAGTATTGGTTATTGGGAAACATACAGACGTTTTCAGGGGGGATTTTTTCTGGTGTTAGGAGGGAGGGTGGATTAGGGGTTACGTGAGAGGATCTTTCCATGGAGGGATTTTTCTTTGGGGGAGAGACATTGCTAAGAAGGGGGTGTCGGATTTCCCAGCATTATTATTTAAAAGAAACGATCAGAAATTAATTAATAGAAAAAAACAATAGATTTTCAACTGAAGACTTTTCAACATCAAAACTCAAAACGAACAGAAACTATTACGTATATGATTGGGTTCATCCCCTAGTCAATACCTCGCTCTTTACGCTAAAGTTTTTTAGTACTTTCATGTCAAAAAATGCAAAATTCTACATTTTTGCTGATATGAGCTTGAACGATTGTCTTTAATAATAGTATGACGCATTCATTTTAAGAAAAAGCCCTCGGATTTGTTATAACTGTTTGATTAAGGGGGACTTTGAATGTTATATGTAAATGAATGAAGTACTATAGCTTGCAAACTGTTCTGTACTTGTAAATAACATTGGTTAATTTAATTATTGAAAGAGGTGTACCGTTGTTCCCATATATTATTTGCTGTTTGATGCTTTTTATTTCAGTGCATATTGAAATGAATATCTCAAGTGAAGACGCCGGTCCTTCAAGGGCAACAGTTATTGTTCCACAAGGTGCTGATGTAATTAATGTAAGTTTAAATTTTATTTTTTATTTCTTGTTAAAGATTTTACTTTTACTTTCAGAACTCCATAATGAAATCCAAACTATTGTATGATTGGGTATATTAATTTGAAACTTTCAGGAAATGTTAAGGAATTCGTTAAAAAAAAAACAGAAACAAAAAGAAGCATACAAGTTTCGCATTATTTATAAAAAATGTTCAGGGGGAAGGAGTATGGTAATCAAGTATGTATAAGACATCTTTGCGGTCTCAAGGGGGGGGCAGGGTAACATTAAAATTTAAATGATCAAAAGAAGTACGTGTAAAAAGAAGTTAAATTTGTGGCAACAAATGCAGGCTTATAATTATTACTAAATAATAATTATACCGTATAAATATCATTTAAAAAGAGAAAGGAAAAAAAGAAAGAAACTAATCTCTCACTGTAGAGGGGGCGGGGGAATACCTCTCCTGAAGTATGTCAGGGTTCTCAATATCATCTCAAGAGAAAAGTAAAGAAAATATGAATTCCACATTACATGAAGTAAACGGTGCGTTGCAACTTTTTAAGAGAGGGAGCATAGGAGTAAAAGGCTTTTTACAGTTCCCAGGCTGCTTTTCAGGGATCTCTTTCTCTCTCGACATACTGTACCTATACTGGCTGATTTTTGGGAGGTTAGTCTCCACATTGTATAAATTTAATGACTGCTTTTCAAGGGGTTACTCGCGACATTGTATACCAGTCGTGAATTTCCTACCAGTTCTTCAGTAGATTAATTCCTGTATGATGTACCTGTATTGATTGAAGTAGAATAGTTAGTTGAGTGTTTGGGGTTTTCAAAACTAGGTTTTTTAACTTTTCACAGGTGTTTAATTCCCGAGTCTTATTACTTGAGAAGTTTACTTTATTATTTCGACGTTTGATTTGCATGAAATCATGAATTAGAATGGTTAATTGGCTGTTTGTGGTTTTCAGACCAACGTTTTTTAGATTTTTGTGGGTGTTTGGTTCCTGGGGTTTATTATTTGAGATGTTTACGTTGGTATTTCATGGTTTGACTTAACTGAAATCATGAATTAGGAAGTTAGTTGGCTGTTTGGGGTTTTCAGACCTACGTTTTTTAGATTTTCGTGGGTGTTTGGTTCCTGGAGTTTATTATTTGAGAAGTTTACTTTAGTATTTTGAGGTTTGATTTGCATGAAATCATGAATTAGAATGGTTAATTGGCTGTTTGTGGATTTCAGACCAACGTTTTTTAGATTTTTGTGGGTGTTTGGTTCCTGGGGTTTATTATTTGAGATGTTTACGTTGGTATTTCATGGTTTGACTTGCCTGAAATCATGAATTAGAAAGTTAGTTGGCTGTTTGGGGTTTTCAGACCTACGTTTTTTAGATTTTCGTGGGTGTTTGGTTCCTGGAGTTTATTATTTGAGAAGTTTACTTTAGTATTTCAAGGTTTGACGTGCCTGAAATCATGAATTAGAATAGTTATTTGGCTGTTTGGAGTTTACAGACCTACGTTTTTTAGATTTTCGTGGGTGTTTATTTCCTGGAGTTTATTATTTGAGAAGTTTACTTTAGTATTTTGTGGTTTGACTTACCTGAAATCATGAATTAGAAGTTAATTAGCTGTTTTGGGTTTTCAGATCTACGTTTTTTTAGATTTTCGTGGGTGGTTGTTTCCTGGAGTTTATTATTTGAAAAGTTAACTTTAGTATTTCGTGGTTTGACTGGCCTGAAATCATTAATTAGAATAGTTAATTGGCTGTTTGGGGTTTTCGGACCTAGATTTCTTAGATTTTCATGTGTAAACTCTTGTTTTTTGTAAGGAAATTATGGAAAATACATTTTTCTGGCTCAAATGTGAAACTTTGGTCAGAAAAAAGTCCAGTTTTGGATCGAAAAATAAACTATTTCCGTAAAATTTGAACTAATAAAGGTTTTGACTTTAAAATCTAGTTTTTGTAAGAAAATTATGGAAAATACATTTCCCTGGCTCAAATGTGAAACTTTGGTTAGAAAAGATCAGTTTTGGATCGAAAAATAAACTATTTCCGTAAAATCTGAACTAATAAAGGTTTTTGACTGTAAACTCTAGTTTTTTGTAAGAAAATTATGGAAAATATATTCCCTGGCTCAAATGTGAAACTTTGGTTAGAAAAAAGTCCAGTGAGGTGCTTTACGTTGCATATAAAAACATTTTTGATAAAGATTTTTTTTTCTTCTAAAAGGAGTAATATTCTCGATGGATGTGACCTCACTCAGTGTCCAAACGGATCCTCTTGCTTTTCTGACAGATGTGTCAATGGAGCCTTTTCTCTGACTCTCTTTGTTCTGATTGTCAACTGATGTCAAAAGAAGTTTTTTCTCCAATTCTATGCTTAGAATAGAGACACAAAATTATAAAATAATTCATTTCATCATGTACGGTGTGATCGATTCTGAATATACTGGCATAAAAAATTCATCCTGTGGAGTAATTTTCGAGTGTGTGTTTTTATTACTGGGTGAACATCATAGAGAAATATACAATTACCATTGGGATGTTAACTATAACTTGTTTGATTATGATAAACGCTTATGGAGTACTACGTTACGCCGTATAAACGGACTAGGATTCTACGATAGGAAAATAAAACCTTTTAATAAAAATACTTTAGAATTAAAGCATGTACAAGAGGAAGTCCGTGAAATTTGCAGCTTTTTTGGAGTAAAAGCGTTATACGTTAAAGGGAATGTCCCTACAGATAAGCACATGATCCTAGAATTTGACATTAATATCCCCCTTTTTAACTTAGAGGCCTATGGATGTGAAAAATATCCCAATGCCATTCATCGTCCCATTGATGAGGTGAGGTTTTGTATGCAATGGGTACATGAAATGATACCAAATGTGGTAAAGTGTATTAGATATCCCCTAATGCAAAATAAAGCACATCCCATTTCATGGGATAATCGAATGTGGATGAGTAACGATGAGTCCGATAATGATGAATGGTGATAACACTCCCCATGATATCCACTCTCTAAAGGTGTAGTGATAGCTGTATAATCCATTATATGAAAATGGTGAAAAAAATGTTATTGGTATTATTATAAATGAAAATAAAAAAGTGTTTTGAAAAAAAATTTTTAAATTATATAGAAAATGTTAATAGAGAGTTAATAGCTAAAGTTATTATCAGAAAAGTTTCTGTCATAAGCTGTGTTACTTGTAGCAAAAATAAACATAGTAAAATAGAATGTGTTGGCCAGATATACATTTGGTCGGTAAGCGAAAATGCAGGAGATTTTAACACCTAAGATTTTAGCTCTGAAAGCTCTTTAATTATATTGATCTTTTTAATGAATTGACCTTTTAATAGCATTTTATTCCATTGAATTTAAGTATATTAAACGAAAAAATGGCTAAGTTTGTTAATGATGAGCTAATTTCTTGCGAAAACACACAAAATCAGAAAAATGTTAAATGTTCCTTTATTAGCTATGCATTGGGGTTGGGGAGAAGTGTCCCCTGGATGTTGAGGTCTATTATGGTTAGATTCATTGATGGTTCATACTCATAGGTCGCAAAAAAGACCAAAATTACTGCCTGGGCTTGGCAAACACATAGAGACAGAAAACGGAGTTTTTATTCCCGTTCAGCTGCCCGTGTCAAGAGATTCAACGAGTCTTGATACTCTCGCCAAGTCATCCTAATTTCCGCTACCCATACAATGGGTTAGGGTCATTGACTGCAAAGTTAGGGTCACATTTTCTAGAGTACATTGTAACTTAATTCTTGTCGTATCTCTTTGTATAGTCAATGATAATATTTGCATTCATATAGCGAAATTCACGTGTTTCAATCTGTCTATTTGAAGTAATATCATATACAGCGTTTTCAGATCTTTTAAACCTTTATTACATCTAAGATTTTAGCTCTGAATGCTCTTTAAGTATATTGATCTTTTTAGCGAATTGACCTTTTATTAGCATTTTATTCCATTGAATTTAAGTACATTAAACAAAAAAAATGGCTAAGTTTGTTAAAGATGAGCTACTTTCTTGCGAAAACACACAAAATCAGAAAAAAATGTTAAATATTCCTTTATTAGCTATGCCATGGGGTTGGAGGGAGGTGACCCCTGCAGGTTGGGGTCCTGACTGATAGCACTCTAAGGGGTGATGTAATCAGTCTGAACTATTCATGTACAGAAGTCTCTGCTGGTATCCTTATTCTATACATATCAAGTATGAGAACATTAATATAGTACAAACAAATTTATTGTATGATTACGATATAAAACACGTCAAGCATATCAATAATGAGATTTATCGTAAAAGGATATATGAGAGCTCTTCCAGCCCGATTTTCGATGTCTAAAATCCATTCCATAGAATAACCTCTTATTTTGTCTCTTAAAGGGCCACTTTTTCCCTTCTCTTAGATCATATTCATTATAATATTCAGTGTTATATCTTGCACTATGCACATTTTTCTTTTAGTTTTCATCATTGTCTGTTATAATATATTTTGAAATATATCTCTGTAGGGAAAGCCCTCTTTTCTTTATCTCTTCTTTCGATCTTCCTTTTCTTTCATATCAAACCTTGTTTTATGCGAGTTTGCTTGCAATCTGTATACATTTCTCTCCATATCATGCATGATTTTTTTTTCCTTACTTCCTGCAGATTTTTCACCTCAATCCCTGCGTCTACACTGTCTAAACATGCAGTAGGTTCATGAGAATGCTCAAAATCATGATAATGACCTTTACATATAGAACAATTGCAATAAAAGGATATTTCTAACTTAATTTGTTCACTCATGTTATCACACTGCTAAGTCTAGACTTAGTGAAAGTTTCATTGATCCTGTCCCGTTAGACTTTCCCGTTGATTATGCAAATCAATTTACCAGAAAACCTTTCCCCTCTAGTGGATCAATACACTTAAAAGCATCCCCTGATTGGTCTAGAAAGAGACACGTGATCCTATTTCCGTTTGCGAATCAATATATTGCCCCGTTATTATTCAGTGCGCATGTGCAAACTTCCTCCTGGAGTCAATACACTTAGAAACATCCCCTGATTGAGACACGTGATCCTGTTCCGTTAAACTCGATTATAGATGGCAGCAGAGTCTTCGTTCAGTATTCAATAACCCCTTTCTACTAGCAAACAAAGATAAATTTGATTCCACCTTCAATTTTCATGACGACACTTTTTAAGAATAAGTACCTCTAAATGACAAAGCAACAACAATTTTTATTTGAAATTCAAGACTAGACATATTTAAACATCATTGTTTGCTTTTAGAACATCTCACATAACTGCAGCAGATGGTTCAGCAGCAGAATCTCATGGAGATTTTAAACAAAGCAGGACACGCATTTACTAGTGCCAGGAAAACGCAATGGAATCAAGCATGTATTTCACATATTCCATGACCTTTTTTATTGTACTAATTGACTGAATTGCCATTCTAACCGTAAAAACTGTATTCCAATAAGCTAGGAATCCTACAGTAAGTTTTAAGGCCAATCCGCATGGTGCAAAGGATTGCCACACGCTAAAAAACACAAATCTGCCAAGTCATCTATTAGACTACAAATGTTGTTTCTAAAAATGTCTTTAATCAGGGTTTATTGTTAGAGTTATTTACTGTCAAAAATCAAGTTTTTTTTCTGTGGAAAAAAACAACTCTTTTCAGAGGAAAAATTCCAATTGAAAGGCATAAAAAAACAATCAAATGTATTAAAATTGTGGCAAGCCAAAACGTTACTTGATAAGAAGGAAATCATTATTTAATATCATATTTAATTATAAATGAATGCGTTAAATGTATGCTATTTTACATCATATCATCCATTGAAAGTATGTGTGTTAGTCATGAATTTTAAATTGGATAGAGCATTCTTTTCAAATATTTTTCTTATAATATTAAGGTTAGATCTACACACTAGTTTAAGACAAATTTTTATTCAAATTTCAAGGCTGATTAAAAAAAATAATTCTGAAATTGAATATTGCAAGTATAAACTGAGCATGTTATTGACGAAACTGAATGTATTCCTTAGCAATTGAACTACAAGATGGTAGTCGATACCTTTCTGGGAGTGGGGGGGGGAGAAATTATTTAACGGTATATCTATTAGCAATGGATTGTAAGATGAAAAAATACACCTTTATTCAATTCAAAATTTGAATTCAAACTGACTCTAAAAATAACGTCGACCAAAATTTAATACAAAAAATACTACAAAAACAGAATATGGCTAAGAATAAGCGAGAACTTCAGGAAAACTATCCTAATCGGAACCACGAGGCTTTTTTCCATATTGGCAATGAAAGATAAGAAAGATGGGTGAAAGATAAGAATAGATGTTGATACATTGAAAAGCACGTAGGTACGTGTAGATGTTGAATATTAGCAAACCAACATCAGTTCAGTAGCACTAATAGAGGGCGTCGTCTACTAGTATCATTTGCGTAACCCCCAGTCGGCCTACCTCTATTTTGACCAGCTGTCTAAAATGTGAGACCATTTGTCTCAAATTTGAGCCAACAGTAGCATGGAATTCTAATTTTACTAGAAAAAGAGTGGTTTTCATTCGCAGTAAGTATCGTTTTGACAAAGGGCATAAAATATCACTTCCCCTTTCGGCCTTTCCATATCTTTACGTCAGTGGAAAATCCATAAGATTATTTGCAGTTATGTGACGCGGACAATTTTGTCCAATCAAAGCCCATACTAAGTTACTGTTAGTTCAAATCTGAGAGAGATGGTTCGGTTTTTAATACGCGCCATACATGTGCATGCGCTTGATAGCGCGCAAGCGCACTGGATAAGAATATCGATGCTGCTGAGTTTTGTTTTTAAAATGACTATGTACGTTTGGACCAGTGGCGGGCGCTTATCCCCCACCCCCCAGGAACACACCCCCTCCCCGGGAATACCGTCCCGTAAAATATACCACCCCTGGAAAATACCCCCCGTGGAATATACCCCCCCCGCGGCATAAAAATACCCCCCG
>JAQQPU010026977.1:0-11243 GCA_029168905.1 Artemia sp. Kazakhstan ARC1039 | reverse complement strand
ACTGTGGGGGAAGTGTCCTGCTCAAAGGTATAATTTCCTGAACTTTAAACTACGTGGAACAAAATGGCCATCTCAAAATTTTGATTGGATGTGTTATGGGAAATGGTGGGCGTGGAAGGGATGTTAGTTGCCTTCCAATCACTTTCGACTATTAAAAATGGCACTAGCCATTTCAATTTCCTATCAAATGAGCCCTTTTTGAAGTTTCTACGACAACGCGTTCTATAAAAAACCTTATATGTCCCCAGGGCACAACTTAAAACCCTTGCCCTGAGGGCTGTGGGGGGGTTGTCATCCTCAAAGACCTAATTTCCAGCGCTTAAAACTACGTTGGACAAAATGGCTATCTCAAAATTTTGATTGGATGTGTTAGGGGAAAAGGTGGGCGTGAGAGGGGTACTAGTTGCCCTCCAATCACTTTCGACTGTTAAAAAGGGCACGGGCCCTTTGAATTTCCAATCGAATGAGCCTTTTTTTAAGTTTCTGCGACAACACTTTCTATAAAAACCTTATATGCCCCACTGCATAACTTACAACCCTTGCCCTGAGGGCTGTGGGGGGGTGTCCTCTTCAAAAACATAATTTCTATCTAGAAATCAACTACGCTGAACAAAATGGCTATCAAAAAATTTTGATTGGATGTGTTTAAGGAAATGGTGGGCGTGGAAGGGGTGTTAGTTGCCTTCCAATCACTCGACTATTAAAAAGGGCACAAGCCACTCCAATTTCCAATTGAATGAGCCCTTTTAGAAGTTTCTACGACAATTTCTTCGATACGAAGTGCCCTGGTCTAAGGGAAAAAATAATAAATAATAGATTGTGCCATCGTTCTTATATGCCCCCAGGGCATAACTTAAAACCCTTGCCCTGAGGGTTGTAGGGGAGCGTCCTCCTCAAAAACATAATTTCTATCTGGAAATTAAATACGCTGAACAAAATGGCTATCTCAAAATTTTGATTGGATGTGTTTGGAGAAATGGTGGGCGTAGAAGGGGTGTTAGTTGCCTTCCAATCACTTTCGACCATTAAAAAGGGCACAAGCCACTCCATTTTCCAATCGAATGAACCCTTTCCAAAGTTTCTACGACAACTCCTTTGATACGAAGTGCCCTGGTCTAAAGCCAAGAAAAAAATAATAATAATACATTGTGTCAAAATCGTTCTTTACCTAGGTAGCGCTATTGCGCTGCCTATGATTTCGTTAGCTATTTTTCCTTCGTGCTGGGCAATCATATAAGGGCAATTAAGTAAGGGGAATCATGTAGATATCAAGTACATATTTGTTGAGGTATCATTAAAGAACACAGTTCTTTCTTTTTCCAAATTTCCTCCTACATATTAAAATTTTTCAACTATTTGTATACCATTCGTAATTTACATTTTATGCTCGTTGCATTCAATTATTTTTACAGATCTTGAAACGATGCTTAATACAAATAAACATAAAATAACACACGCCCCTCTGGGATTAGAGATATGAGGCCCTCTTCAAAAGAACGCCAAACTGTACTAAAACGATGGAACATAATGAGAAAATGTGAGGAATAACAATATCTTTTGGAACTTTTGCTGTCTTAAAAAAAGGCTGCTTAAATGTCCATTAAGCTTCATTTAAGCTTCTTAAGCTGTAATAAACATCAAACTGTTTAAGCTTTAAGCTACTTAAATGAATCTTCATTTTGAACTCTGTCATTTACTTCTTCTGATTTTCGTCACCCAATTAACTCTTGATGTTTAACAATAATGGTAAGCAACGGTAAGAAAAGGTTACTGTGAGCTTTTTCTTTCTCTGTTTTTCTTCTTTGCCTTCCCTTTATTCAGTACTGATGTAACTTACACTAAAAACAGGGGTTGATTTTTTTTATTTTATCTATAATTGCTTTGCGACTAAATTTCGGATTTTCTCACAATTAGAGAACTTCGAGGATCAATATAACTTAAATATAACAAAGGATAGATTAGTGGCGTCCACCATATTCCTTTGATATATGAAAAGACAAAAGCTAGGCCTCTGAATAGTTGCCTATTTAAACCTCTGTGAATATTAATAAATAGAATAAAAACAAAGGGTAAATTTATAGCTGACAATATAATTTAGCTAGGATGAAAGTGAATTCACCACTCACTTTTAAGGAGAGTTAACTTTTGAGCCCTTAATAGGACCATAAAAGGCAAAACAGTTCATAGTACCCAAAAGTCTAAAAACATGCTCCTAAAAAAATGTTTAGTGAGAAAAAATCAACATTTGTAGCTGTTTCAGGAATAGTAACTATGATTTCCATTAGTCTTGATAGTAAAGTGTTATTTTCAAAACAAATATGCAGGAATTTTCAAAAAGAGTCTGAAATCGCTCAAAAATGACATCACTGCAAAACTGACGTCATTTTTTAGACTTTGTTTGCTATTATTGCCTCCTTTTTTAGTAATTCTAGATCCTAGATAGTTTAAATTGTCATAATTGTCAAATCAATCCAACCCATTCTCAGAAAGTATTAGACTCTACACCCCCAACTCCCTTTAAACTTTACGGGACCTAAAAACCAACTTACTTCAACTTACGAAATAAAATAAAAAAAAATAGGCCGCTAACATTACCTTTTTACAAACGTAATCCCCAGGAAGGAACAGAACTGGTTTAAGTTTCAACACCAATTCACGCAAGATGGCAGGATCACAATCGCGGAAAAGCTGAACTTTTGCAAGGGTGTGAACGTGTACATCAAGTGCTACGTCTCTTCGCATTTTAATTGGTAGAAACTTCAGTGATGCCCCTTCGTCTAAAAAATATAATAAATCTAGAAACAAAAATATCTTTTGCCCCTTGATTTGATTTAGACTTATTTCGAATTGAATAGAATATATATGTATTTGAACGTATATTGAACAATTGGAAAGCAATATTGGCAATGCTGGTCAAAAGTATGATGAAAACATAAATGCTGACAATCAAAATCCAAAACAAAAAATGATACATTTAAATGCAAAAATCATCGTGAATTGAGAAAAAGAGCACAATAAAAGTGGCCATAAGAAAGAATTGCTAATGCATATGGATAAGAACTCATTATCCAAATTCTCGCAGTAGTAGCTACCCCAATAATGCATTCATCGTATCCCACAAACCAAGAAAATGACAGAAAAATGTCCAAGATCTCCTAAGTTATCAAACACTGAAAAAAAACATAATGGTTCAATACTTACAAATTTCCTCAGACATTACTGCCAGATTCTAACGTATTTCTCCACCCCTCCAGGAAAAATTCGCAAGAGAAATTCCCCCTGGGAAACATCCCCCTAACAATTCCATTTGGAAAATCCTCCCAAATTCAAAATTTAGCAGTAAAAGAGAAATTAAGACAAATCAAAAAATTGAAGAAAAAAAGGGGTTATAGAAAGAGGGCTAAAAAGAGAATGTTACTCCCGTGTACGTGCCTGATCAATTACTTTGTTTCAAGCATAAGCATTAATCCAAAATTCATAACTAATTGCCATTTCTTACCAGAATGACTGACAGTTATCATTCTATGAAACTAATAAAGATCTAGGCCTACTCAAGTGATCCTAATGAGAACCTCGTGCGACGTGCTCTGATGAAAGAAGGCGAAGTCTCAGTATTGAGCTTAAAGGGTGTCTTTTTTCTAAAATATAAATGGCGATCACAAAAAACTATCAGACCTCACTGAAAATAGACTCGTCCTTCCATCTCTTCAACGACGATCCCTCAAACAAACCGTAGCAGGATTATGAAAGCTATTGATATAGTAGAAGCTAGTGTTATTTCTTTGACAAGCCCTATTTTATAATATGTATTTTTGCGTCTATTTTAGCTCACTTTTATTCATAAATTTATCATTAACTTATTTTTTCATTAATTGGAATATTCTCTTAAACGAAGGCAGGGCCGTATCTAGGATTCTTATTTGGTTGGTGGTTGAGGGGGAGATAGATACCAAAAAAATTTTGTTCCGGGGATATCGAAAGAATGGGGAAGAAGATGTTATGGTAAAGAATCACTTTTCATACATAGTTCCTTTAATATTTAAAAGATAAGTAGTTGAACAAGCCAAATAACACTTTCATAGATTTTCAGGATTTGGTATTTGAGCCAATTTCTGAAATTCCATTAACCTTCTCTAATAATTATTTTTAAATAAATTTTCTTAATACTTGAAAATTTACTTATATTTACCTAGTTATTTTACTTAAATATTAAGTAATACGCACTTTAGAAACACTAGAGTTAACAATTGCTGTTTCGACAAACTTACCTTGATATTTTAAAGAAAAACAGTATAACTAGCCAAATGAAACTGTCATGGATTTTCAGGATTTGTTATTTAAGCCAATTTATGAAATTCCATTTACCTTCTCTAATAATTATTTTTAAATACATGTTCTTAATACTTGAAAATTTACTTATATTTACCTAGTTACTTTACTTAAAAATTAAGAAATAAGCACTTTAGAAACACTAGAATTAACAATTGCTTTCTCGAAAAACTGCCCTTAATATTTTAAAGAAAAATAGTTGAACTAGCCAAATATAACTTTCAGAGATTTTCAGGATTTGGTATTTGAGCCAATTCCTGAAATTCCATTTACCTTCTCTAATAATTATTTTTAAATACATGTTCTTAATACTTGAAAATTTACTAATATTTACCTAGTTATTTTACTTAAAAATTAAGTAATAAGCACTTTAGAAACACTAGAATTAACAATTGCTTTCTCGACAAACTGCCCTTAATATTTTAAAGAAAAATAGTTGAACTAGCCAAATGAAACTTTCATAGATTTTCAGGATTTGGAATTTGAGCCAATTTCTGAAATTCCATTTACCTTCTCTAATAATTATTTTCAAATACATGTTCTTAATACTTGAAAATTTACTTATATTTACCTAGTTATTTTACTTCAAAATTAAGTAATAAGCATTTTAGAAACACAAGAATCAACAATTGCTTTCTCGACAAGCTTTCCTTAATATTTTAAAGGAAAATAGTTGAACTAGCCAAATGAAACATTCATAGATTTTCAGGATTTGGTATTTGAGCCAATTCCTGAAATTCCATTTACCTTCTCTAATAATTATTTTTAAATACATTAAGTAATAAGCACTTTATAAGCACTTTAGAAACAATAGAATTAACAATTGCTTTCTCGACAAACTGCCTTTAATATTTTAAAGAAAAATACTTGAACTAGCCAAATGAAACTTTCATAGATTTTCAGGAGAATTTGGTATTTAAGCCAATTCCTGAAATTCCATTTACCTTCTCTAATAATTATTTTTAAATACATGTTCTTAATACTTAAAAATTCTTACTTTGATTTACCTAGTTATTTTACTTAAAATTTAAGTAATAAGCACTTTAGAAACACTAGAATTAACAATTGCTTTCTCGACAAACTTCCCTTAATATTTTAAAGGAAAATAGTTGAACTAGCCAAATGAAACTTTCATAGATTTTCAGGATTTGGTATTTGAGCCAATTCCTGAAATTCCATTTACCTTCTCTAATAATTATTTTTAAATACATTAAGTAATAAGTACTTTAAAATTAAGTAATAAGCACTTTAGAAACAATAGAATTAACAATTGCTTTCTCGACAAACTGCCTTTAATATTTTAAAGAAAAATAGTTGAACTAGCCAAATGAAACTTTCATAGATTTTCAGGAGGATTTGGTATTTAAGCCAATTCCTGAAATTCCATTTACCTTCTCTAATAATTATTTTTAAATAAATTTTCTTAATACTTGAAAATTTACTTATATTTACCTAGTTATTTTACCTAAAAATTAAGTAATAAGCACTTTAGAAACACTAGAATTAACAATTGCTTTCTCGACCTACCCTTAATATTTTAAAGAAAAATAGTTGAACTAGCCAAATGAAACTTTCATAGATTTTCAGAATTTGGTATTTGAGCCAATTTCTGAAATTCCATTTACCTTCTCTAATAATTATTTTTAAATACATTTTCTTAATACTTGAAAATTTACTTATATTTACCTAGTTATTTTACTTAAAAATTAAGTAATAAGCACTTTAGAAACACTAGAATTAACAATTGCTTTCTCGACAAACTTCCCTTTATATTTTAAAGGAAAATAGTTGAACTATCCAAATGAAACTTTCATAGATTTTCAGGATTTGGTATTTAAGCCAATTCCTGAAATTCCATTTACCTTCTCTAATAATTATTTTTAAATAAATTTTCTTAATACTTGAAAATTTACTTATATTTACCTAGTTATTTTACTTAAATATTAAGTAATAAGCACTTTAGAATCACTAGAGTTAACAATTGCTGTCTCGACAAACTTACCTTGATATTTTAAAGAAAAATAGTATAACTAGCCAAATGAAACTGTCATGGATTTTCAGGATTTGGTATTTAAGCCAATTTCTGAAATTCCATTTACCTTCTCTAATAATTATTTTTAAATACATGTTCTTAATACTTGAAAATTCTTAATTAGATTTACCTAGTTATTTTACTTTAGAATTAAGTAATAAGCAATTTAGAAACACTAGAATTAACAATTGCTTTCTCGACAAACTTCCCTTAATATTTTAAAGAAAAATAGTTGAACTAGCCAAATGAAACTTTCATAGATTTTCAGGATTTGGTATTGGAGTCCATTTCTCAAATTCCATTTACCTTCTCTAATAATTATTTTTAAATAAATTTACTTAATACTTGAAAATTTACTTATATTTACCTAGTTATTTTACCAAAAAATTAAGTAATAAGCACTGTAAAAATACTGGAATTAACAATTACTTTCTCGACAAACTTCCCTTAATATTTTAAAGAAAAATAGTTGAACTAGCCAAATGGAACTTTCATAGATTTTCAGGATTTGGTATTTGAGCCAATTTATGAAATTCCATTTACCTTCTCTAATAATTATTTTTGAATACATTTTCTTAATATTTGAAAATTTACTTATATTTACCTAGTTATTTTACTTAAAAATTAAGTAATAAGCACTTTAGAAACACTAGAATTAACAATTGCTTTCTCGACCAACTGCCCTTAATATTTTAAAGAAAAATAGTTGAACTAGCCAAATGAAACTTTCATAGATTTTCAGGATTTGGTACTTGAGCCAATTTCTGAAATTCCATTTACCTTCTCTAATAATTATTTTTAAATACATGTTCTTAATGCTTGAAAATTTACTTATATTTACCTAGTTATTTTTTTTTTAATTAAGTAATAAGCACTTTAGAAACACTAGAATTAACAGTTGCTTTCTCGACAAACTGCCCTTAATATTTTAAAGAAAAATAGAAACTATCATAGATTTTCAGGATTTGGTATTGGAGCCAATTTCTGAAATTCCATTTACCTTCTCTAATAATTATTTTTAAATACATTTTCTTAATCCTTGAAAATTTACTTATATTTACCTAGTTATTTTACTTAAAAATTAAGTAATAAGCACTTTAGAAACAGTAGAATTAACAATTGCTTTCTCAACAAACTTCCCTTAATATTTTAAAGAAAATAGTTGAACTAGTCAAATGAAACTTTCATAGATTTTCAGGATTTGGTATTTGAGCCAATTTCTGAAATTCCTTTTAAGTTCTCTAATAATTATTTTTAAATACATGTTCTTAATAATTGAAAATTCACTTATATTTACCTAGTTATTTTACTTAAAAATTAAGTAATAAGCACTTTAGAAACACTAGAATTAACAATTGCATTCTCGACAAACTGCCCTTAATATTTTAAAGAAAAATAGTTGAACTAACCAAATGAAACTTTCATAGATTTTCAGGATTTTGTATTTGAACCAATTACTAAAATTCCGTTAACCTTCTCTAATAATTATTTTTAAATACATTTTCTTAATACTTGAAAATTTACTTATATTTACCTAGTTATTTTACTTAAAAATTAAGTAATAAGCACTTTTGAAACACTAGAATTAACAATTGCTTTCTCGACAAACTGCCCTTAATATTTCAAAGAAAAATAGTTGAACTAGGAAAATGAAACTTTCATAGATTTTCAGGATTTGGTATTTGAGCCAATTTCTTAAATTCCATTGACCTTCTCTAATAGTTATTTTTAAATACATGTTCTTAATACTTGAAAATTCTTACTTAGATTTACCTAGTTATTTTACTTTAAAATTGAGTAATAAGTACTTTAGAAACACTAGAATTAGCAATTGCTTTCTCGACAAACTGCCTTTAATATTTTAAAGAAAAATAGTTGAACTAGCCAAATGAAACTCTCATAGATTTTCAGGATTTGGTATTTGAGCCAATTTCTGAAATTCCATTTACCTTCTATAATAATTATTTTTAAATACATGTTCTTAATACTTGAAAATTGACTTATATTTACCTAGTTATTTTACTTAAAAATTAAGTAATAAGCACTTTAGAAAGACTAGAATTATCAATTGCTTTCTCGATAAACTGCCCTTAATATTTTAAAGAAAAATAGGTGAACTAGCCAAATGAAACTTTCATAGATTTTCAGGATTTGGTATTTAAGCCATTTCCTGAAATTCCATTTACCTTCTCTAATAATTATTTTTAAATACATGTTCTTAATACTTGAAAATTCTTACTTAGATTTACCTAGTTATTTTACTTTAAAATTAAGTAATAAGCACTTTAGAAACACTAGAATTAACAATTGCTTTCTCGACAAACTGCCCAAAATATTTTAAAGAATAATAGTTGAACTAGCCAAATGAAACTTTCATAGATTTTCAGGATTTGGTATTTAAGCCAATTCCTGAAATTCCATTTACCTTCTCTAATAATTAATTTTTAAATACAAGTTCTTAATACTTGAAAATTCTTACTTAGATTTACCTAGTCATTTTACTTTAAAATTAAGTAATAAGCACTTTAGAAACACTAGAATTAACAATTGCTTTCTCGACAAACTGCCCTTAATATTTTAAAGAAAAATAGTTGAACTATCCAAATGAAACTTTCATATATTTTCAGGATTTGGTATTTAAGCCAATTCCTGAAATTCCATTTACCTTCTCTAATAATTATTTTTAAACAAATTTTCTTAATACTTGAAAATTTACTTATATCTACCTAGTTATTTTACTTAAAAATTAAGTAATAAGCACTTTAGAAACACTAGAATTAACAATTGCTTTCTCGACAAACTTCCCTTAATATTTTGAAGAAAAATAGTTGAACTAGCCAAATGAAACTTTCATAGATTTTCAGGATTTGGTATTTGAACCAATTACTAAAATTCCGTTAACCTTCTCTAATAATTATTTTTAAATACATGTTCTTAATACTTTAAAATTCTTACTTAGATTTACCTAGTTATTTTACTTTAAAATTAAGTAATAAGCACTTTAGAAACACTAGAATTAACAATTGCTTTCTCGATAAACTGCCCTTAATATTTTAAAGAAAAATAGTTGAACTAACCAAATGAAACTTTCATAGATTTTCAGGATTTGGTATTTGAACCAATTACTAAAATTCCGATAACCTTCTCTAATAATTATTTTTAAATACATCTTCTTAATAATCATGAAATTTCTTACTTAGATTTACCTAGTTTTTTTACTTTAAAATTAAGTAATAAGCACTTTAGAAACACGAGAATTAACAATTGCTTTCTCGACAAGCTTTCCTTAATATTTTAAAGAAAATAATTGAACTAGTCAAATGAAACTTTCATAGATTTTCAGGATTTGGTATTTGAGCCAATTTCAGAAATTCCTTTTACGTTCTCTAATAATTATTTTTAAATACATGTTCTTAATACTTGAAAATTTACTTATTTAATTTTCATGTATTTTTAAATACATGTTCTTAATACTTGAAAATTTACTTATATTTACCTAGTTATTTTACTTAAAAATAATGTTTTTAGAAACACTAGAATTAACAATTGCTTTCTCGACAAACTGCCCCTATCTTTTAAAGAAAAATAGTTGAACTAGCCAAATGAAACTTTCATAGATTTTTAGGATTTTGTATTTAAGCCAATTCCTGAAATTCCATTTACCTTCTCTTATAATTAATTCTTAAATACATGTTCTTAATACTTGAAAATTCTTACTTAGATTTACCTAGTAATTTTACTTTAAAATTAAGTAATAAGCATTTTAGAAACACTAGAATTAACAATTTCTTTCTCGACAAACTGCCCTTAATATTTTAAAGAAAAATAGTTGAACTAGCCAAATGAAACTTTCATAGATTTTCAGGATTTGGTATTGGAGCCAATTTCTGAAATTCCATTTACCTTCTCTAATAATTATTTTTAAATAAATTTTCTTAATACTTGAAAATTTACTTATATTTACCAAGTCATTTTATTTTACAATTAAGTAATAAGCGCTTTAGAAACACTAGAATTAACAATTGCTTTCTCGATAAACTGCCCTTAATATTTTAAAGAAAAATAGGTGAACTAGCCAAATGAAACTTTCATAGATTTTCAGGATTTTGTATTTAAGTCAATTCCTGAAATTCCATTTACCTTCTCTACTAATTATTTTTAAATACATGTTCTTAATACTTGAAAATTTACTTATATTTACCTAGTTATTTTACTTAAAAATTAAGTAATAAGCACTTTAGAAAGACTAGATTAAACAATTGCTTTCTCGATAAACTGCCCTTAATATTTTAAAGAAAAATAGGTGAACTAGCTAAATGAAACTTTCATAGATTTTCAGGATTTGGTATTTAAGCCAATTCCTGAAATTCCATTTACCTTCTCTAATAATCATTTTTAAATACATGTTCTTAATACTTTAAAATTCTTACTTAGATTTACCTAGTTATTTTACTTTAAAATTAAGTAATAAGCACTTTAGAAACACTAGAATTAACAATTGCTTTCTCGATAAACTGCCCTTAATATTTTAAAGAAAAATAGGTGAACTAGCCAAATGAAACTTTCATAGATTTTCAGGATTTGGTATTTAAGCCAATTCCTGAAATTCCATTTGCCTTCTCTAATAATTAATTTTTAAATACATGTTCTTAATACTTGAAAATTCTTAATTAGATTTACCTAGTCATTTTACTTTAAAATTAAGTAATAAGCACTTTAGAAACACTAGAATTAACAATTGCTTTCTCGACAAACTGCCCTTAATATTTTAAAGAAAAATAGTTGAACTAGCCAAATGAAACTTTCATAGATTTTCAGGATTTGGTATTTAAGCCAATTCCTGAAATTCCATTTACCTTCTCTAATAATTATTTTTAAATAC
>JAQQPU010026976.1:0-11243 GCA_029168905.1 Artemia sp. Kazakhstan ARC1039 | reverse complement strand
AAATTTCACTCTGACACTTATATTTTATCAATTTTATTCGATTTATCTGTTAAAGGATGTTGATAAAAAAAAATTATTCACTCTGATACTTAGATTTTGTCAATTTTATCCGACATATCTGACAAATAATGTTGATAATGAATTTATACATTCTGAAATTGTCAATTGTCATTCTAGATTTTGTCAATTTTATCCGTTGTATCTGCCAAAGGATGTTGATTAAAAAATTCATTCACTCTAACACTTAGAGTTTGTCAATTTTATCCTATGTATTCGAGAAAAGGATGTTGATATAGAATTTAGTCACTCTGATACTTAGATTTTGTCAATTTTATCCGACATATCCGATAAAGGATGTTGTTAAAGCATTTATTCATTCTGAAATTTAGATTTTGTCAATTTTATTTGATGTATCTGACAAAGGATGTTAATAAAAAAAATTATTCACCCTGACACTTATATTTTATCAATTTTATTAGATGTATCTGGCAAAGGATGTTGATAAAAAAATTATTCACTCTGATTCTTAGATTTTGTCAATTTTATCGGACATATCCTACAACGGATGTTGATAATGAAGTCATTCATTCTGAAATTTAGATTTTGTCAAATTTATTTGATGTATCTGACAAACGATGTTGATAAAAAAATTTATTCAGACTGACCCTTAGATTCTTTCAATTTTATCCTATGTATCTGGGAAAAGGATGTTGATATAGAATTTAGCCACTCTGATACTTAGGTTTTGTTAATTTTATCTGACATATCCGATAAAGGATGTTGTTAAAGCATTTATTCGTTCTGAAATTTAGATTTTGTCAAGTTTATTTGATGTATCTGACAAAGGATGTTGATATAAAAAAATGTATTCACTCTGACACTTATATTTTATCAATTTTTTTCGATGTATCTGGCAAAGGATGTTGTTTAAAAAAATTATTCACTCTGATACTTGGATTTTGACAATTTTATCCGACATATCCGACAAAGGATGTTGATAATGAATTTATTCACTCTAACACTTATAATTTGTCAATTTTATCCTATGTATCCGAGAAAAGGATGTTGACACAGAATTTAGTCACTGATACTTAGATTTTGTCAATTTTATCCGACATATCCGATAAAGGATGTTGTTAAAGCATTTATTCATTCTGAAATTTAGATTCTGAAATCAATTTTATTCGATGTATCTGGCAAAGGATGTTGATAAAAAAAATATTCACACTGATACTTAGATTTTGTCAATTTTATCCGACATATCCAACAATTGATGTTGATAATGATTTTATTCATTCTGAAATTTAGATTTTTTTAATTTTATTTGATGTAGCTGACAAAAGGATGTTGATTAAAAAATTTATTCACACTGACACTGAGAATTTTTCAACTTTATCCTATGTATCCGAGAAATGGATGTTGATACATAATTTAGTCACTGATACTTAGATTTTGTCAATTTTATCCGACATATCAGATAAAGGTTGTTGTTAAAGCAGTTTTTCGTTCTGTAATTTAGATTTTGTCAATTTTATTTGATGTATCTGACAAAGGATGTTGATAGAAAAATTTATTCACTCTGACACTTATATTTTATCAATTTTATTCGATGTATCTGGCAAAGGATATTGTTAAAAAAAATTATTCACTCTGATACTTGGATTTTGTCAATTCTATCCGACATATCCGACAAAGGATGTTGATAATGAATTTATTCACTCTGATACTTAGATTTTGTCAATTTTATCCGACATATCCGACAAAGGATATTGATAATGAATGTATTCATTCTAAAATTTAGATTTTGTCAATTTTATTTGATGTATCTGACAAAAGGATGTTGATAAAAAAATTTATTCACACTGACACTTAGAATTTGTCAATTTTATCCAATGTATCCGAGAAAAGGATGTTGATATATAATTTAGTCACTGATACTTAGATTTTGTCAATTTTATCCAACATATCCGATAAAGGATGTTGTTAAAGCATTTATTCCTGCTGAAATTTAGATTTTGTCAGTTTTATTTGATGTATCTGACAAAGGATGTTGATAGAAAAATTTATTCACTCTGACAATTATATTTTATTGATTTTATTCGATGTATCTGGCAAAGGTTGTTGTTTAAAAAAAATTATTCACCCTGATACTTCGATTTTGTCAATTTCATCCAACCTATCCGACAAAGGATGTTGATAATGAATTTATTCACTCTGATACATAGATTTTGTCAATTTTATCCGATATATCTGGCAAAGGATGTTGATAAAAAAATGCATTCACTCTAACACTTATAATTTGTCAATTTTATCCTATGTATCCGATAAAGGATGTTAAAGCATTTATTCATTCTGAAAATTAGATTTTGTCAATTTTATTTGAGGTATCTGACAAAAGATGTTGAAAGAAAAATTTATTCACTCTGACACTTAAATTCTGTCAATTTTATCCGATTTATCTGACAAAAGATGTTGATAAAAAATTTATTCACTCTAACACTTAGATTTTGTCAACTTTTTCCTATGTATCCGAGAAATGGATGTTGATTTAGAATTTAATCACTCTTATACTTAGATTTTGTGAAATTGCTGTATTGTCTGTATAGGGAGCGACTTCAATCGATAATGAATGTTAATAAAAAATTTGTTCAATTTTTTTTCATAATTTCCTGAATTAAATTTCTGTATTGTGTATCCAAGAGGTGAATTCAAGAAAGAGTTTTTTACTTACTAACTTACTTATTTACAATTTTTCATAATGACATATCCAGCAACGGATGTTTATAAAGAATTTATTCATTCTGATACCTAGATTTTGTCAATATTATCCCATGTGTCAGACAATAGATGTATACAAATTCCTTTTCTTACATCTCCGATGTTTTAATCGACATTCTAAACGCTTGATATGCTAGCATACTCTAAAAATAATAAACACATAACAATGTAATACATAATATATTTTTAATGAAATAATGCTATGTAGAATATTAATACAAAAATGTACTATGATACATTATTAATATCAATGATCAACTTTGGACATTTTGAATCTGTTCCATAAAATAATTCACAATTTTCTCTCTTGATATTGTAGCTATTGTCTTCTCTTAGTTCGTAATCAGTAGAATAATCATTATTCTATTTTGAGTCATACACAACTTTTACTGGCGTGTCATCGACAGGCTCAATATGCTTTTCGTCTTTGGTATTATTTGGTTCATTGACTGTTTGATCAATGGCAGTAACGTTTGCTGGTACTTTGTTTTTCATCGATTCATCTTTATATTCCATAGTGATATTTTCTGCCATTGCCCTTTTTATTTTTCTGGCAATTTCACTGTCTATTATCACATTATTGTTACACAGGTAAAAGTTTCGGCACGTAAACAGGATATGGTTTAAGATATTAGTAGAAGAATAGGCCTTTCTTTTTTTGATCTTCCGTTGAATGCTAATACCCGAAGGCTGACGATAGGATGTATCAGTAGGTAATGTGTTACCTGCAACAGTAGCAAGGAGTTGTCCTCTATCATCAACGGTTATTTTTATGTTGGCATTCTCTTTGAGTGCAATCATCTCTGGAGATCTCAATCTTGCATATCCACCAACATAAGAATTGAATTTTTTCGGTACTCCAAAGAAATTTAATTCCTTACTGTCATGACAATGCATGCATACATTTCCAATAGTGCTACCACTTGTACTTACTTTATAGTTTAAATACTTTTCCTTGTGGGCATTCAATGCTACAATAACAATGTCATGTGAACACACTTTATTAAAATGCTCCATCGTCACTTGTTTTTAAAGATATGACTTGTGTGTTTATGGTTCCACTGCGTAAAAAATACTGATTTAATACATGCAATAAACTAGATAGTGTCGATAACCCACCATTAAGTACCAGTGGGAAAGCTGCATCGTGTCTCTGAGCAAGCATAGAGTACAATTGTTAGAGCTGTAAGCATATTTTATGTCATTTTAAGATACGTAAAAAAAATTGAATAATTTCGAAGTCCAAAAAAAATATAAGTCCAATAAAAAAAAGTGCTACTACAAACATTATTTTTCTAATAGTAAATGTCATGACTAACATGCCTATACCATTCTCATTTTTTAGTTTGGAAAATATTAAGTGTGATTGTTTTTTGTTTTAAGTATGTTTCATCTCATTCGAAGACATGTAAAAAAGTTGAAAAAAATATATCATGTTAAAAAGAATAAAAAAAAAGTTAAAAAAAATTAAAAAAAATTGGGGGGGGGGGGGCAAAAAGTTGGAGGGAAGGATTGCTCTTCGAGTTTGGGGATAGAGGACCTTTGGGGGGTTGAGGTCTCTGCTGGTTAGGGTCGTTGGTGCTTATTATCCTTGATGGTTCGTACTCGCATACACCTCACTACTTGATTTGCAAGGATTTCTAAGGTTTGTCCTGAATTTCATTATTAAAATTCTTTTTTTGCCATCTACATCTCTCTTAGTATCAACTTTTTAGTATACTATAACGTTAAACTCTATTTTAAATTGACAACACTGTTCAAACACCACTTGTGTATTATACAGAACACATCGAAGAAGTAAAGCTATCCATTATCAAAATTCTTTTCTTGCCATCTACATCTCTCTTAGTATCAACTTTTTAGTATACTATAGGTAGATAGATAGATATATAGATAGATAGATAGATTTATTTTCCATATACCAGTAAAATAACTACATAAAAATCTACAAATCCCCACAAAGGCTCCATATAACGTTAACCTCTATTTTAAATTGACAACACTGTTCAAACGCCACTTGTGTTTTATACAGAACACATCGAAGAAGTAAAGCTAGGTCAAGTCATAAGACCATTTTATCATCGTTAACCATTTTCATAGATTGATATTGTTCCAAATTTATAATAAATAAGCTATGAGTTAACATGCTCTTCAGGGTTACCTTAACTGCTAATCACTTTGACCCTTTTTCTCCATCTTCATACGATTCAATCACTAATTAGAATCATTTACGCTCCTATTATTCAAACATTAATTAATATCGTTCATAGAGTCCAATTCGCGAATCCCTTATCCCTTTTGCAAATAGAGTTATTTTTTGGTAAATGATTCAACAGCATATGCCAACAATTCTAGACATGTTACATTCTTAATCAAACTCGATGAGATTCCTTTAAGCTAGAGGTCATCAAACTCTTTGACAGGTTCCACTCAGGCTCTTTGAAAAAGTGTAGAGCATTAAGCATATAGTATGGTCCTATGGCCTCAAGCAAATAGCATGGTAATTCCTAGGATATCAATCAAATCCATACGACATTGTGAGGGGATACTCACTCACTTTGAAAAGGTGTAGAGCTTCCATAGAATCCAAACTATCATATCTACGTAATCACCGTTAAACCTTCTTCATGACATTAAACCAATAAGGAAGAAAAGAGTAGTCCTCCCAAAGTATAAGGTACTACTCTTACGAAGATTTGATATGAGCTACCTTTCCCATAAACTCCTGACTTATTACTATTAAATTTTTATATCAATAATTTTGAATTGATTAGTAGCGTTCAAGTTTGATATTAGTAAAACATTGCTTCAAGGATATAATTCATCCCTTGAAAACAAATGCATTCTCGAATACTTATTTGGAGAGCGCGGGCTCGAATGTCCAAATTTATTATAAGGGTCATTATTTCTATCGCTATAACTGCAAAGCCTGTATGTGGAGCCTTTTTGCTGTGGAGCGATAGCTCCCTTCTTATTGCAGAAAACTGTTTCTGATATTATTTTAAAGCGTCATTTACCTAAATTGATCTGTTTAATGTTTTAGGAATAGGTGATAGCTGACGCGCAATTATATACCACTGAAAATACCATTTATATTGTATAGACTATATCAGACAACGTAACTTTTCAGGAAATGATGCAAATCATGTGGCATTACTTTCTGCGCAATTAGGAGGCTCATTATATAGTTTTTGATACTTTAAGAGGGAATGGCAATCTCAGAATTTTCAGTCGATAGCAATTTTGTCTCCTTTGGGGCAAAATCGTCGGACGGTGCTACAAAATAGTGAAAAACGCCTCTTTTCCATGGCACAATCTTTTGGGGTACTTAAAAAGCGCACTGAAATATTAATTTCGCTCAAATGAGCCCTCTCAGGCATGGCCGTACCCAGGATTTTTTCGGAGGGGATTTTACTGGAGGGGGGGTTACACAAAAAAAGACTAAAAAACGCATTCAAAATTTGTTCATGTCCATTTTTGTTACGTTTTTACGAGTCAGACAAACAGTTTTTTTCAGGGGGGGGGGGGGGTTCAAACCCCCCAACCCCCCCCCCTTTCGCTCTGGATACGGCCTTGCTCTCAGGATCATCTAGGACCATTGATTCGATAATATCACCCCCAGGAAAAAACAGGAAATAAACACACATCTGTGATCTTTCTTCTAAAAAAAGGCTAAGTTCTATATTTTTGTTGATAGGAGCTTGAAACCTCTGTAACATTGTTTTTAATATGCTGAATTTAATGGTTCGATTTTTATCAAGATGAATTGCCTTTTTGTGGATAACCGCCTTCTTTTCATAAATGAAGCAAATTTTCTCAGGCTCTTAGCTACTGATGGGTAACTTTAAATTTAATGAAATATCTATATTTAGAATCAGCACAAAACTACTGTCGAAATTCCTTTTTTTTAAATTTTCGATTACTGTTAGCCTAGGTCGCTCCTTATTCAGTTGGTTACCACGAATTGTTTAATAATTGTAATAGCTACATTTCTGCTGGCTTTTGTTTTTAAATCAGCCTTTTTTCCTTTGGAAAACTATTTTTGCAGAAATATTTTTTTCAGTTAAGTTCTGCTTATTTTTAGTTGACATATTGTCATCATGTCTTAATCTTAGGAATATTTGGTAAATTTCTAAAGCTTTTCTGTTTAATCATGACTGTAGCAGTAGCTGCAGCCAAGTAAGGAGCCAGCCACAGTCCCTAATAATTCCACAGTCCCTAAATTGTTTGGGGAAAGCTTTTTTTTCTGTTAATTTCTGCTTCTTTTCTAGTTCACACAATTGTCATCAACTGTTAATCTTAGGAGTATTTAGTAAATTCCGAAGACTTTTCCGTTTAATTATGGTTGCAACAGTAGCTGCAATCTAGTAAAGAGCAAACCACAGCGCATAATAACTAAAAGTTAAAAGAAGCGTATTGAAAAAAAATGCCTAGTGAGAACAAATAACCATCTGACTCTGATTCAAGAATGGTAGCTGTTATTTTGGTTCATCTTAAAAGTAAAGCTTGTTCGTTTTGTTTCTAAAAAGGACATTTTATGATTTGTTTTTTTGACAAGTCCGAAGTGAAGCCATTTTGATAGTATTAGAACTGGGGCTTGGCGTTTACCCCCCCTCCTGTAAATTCAAACCCGTAGAAAATACCCCCCTTCCCCCACAGAAAATAGGCCCTGGAATATACCCCCCGCGGAAAATACCCCCTGATAAATACCCCCCGCGGCTGGTTGGTCTCCAATCACTTTTGACTTTTAAAAAAAGGACCAGAACTCTCAATTCCTGATCGAACGAGTATCATCCAAAGTTTCTACGACCATGAGGTGGAGGTTGGGATTAGGGAGGGGCAGCCACTCATATACTGAATAAATTCTGCTCATTTTGGGGTTAAATGTTACTTTATACTTTCATAATAGCGGCGTAGACCAGTAATTTTCCGTAAATCAAGAGGTATTAATTAGAGTTTTGTATTTTTGCATTGTATTCTGATTTGCATTGGTTCTCTGATTGTTTTGCAGTTAGGGAGGGAGGGAGGTGCCTCAAAGGGTGCATTTTAATGGCAAAGCATCCCAATTCTCATTGAGTCTTTAGGTAAATACAGCATTAGTTCTAAGGGGGAGACGCAGGGAGGGTGGAGGTAGAAATTGATATACCCCAGGATGTTATACAGGACTTTCTTTGGGGGAGGGGTTACTTTTTCAGGGGGCACAAAAAAAAACTCTATAAAACACATTAAAATATGAAATTGATATTTTAATCCCTCTGGATTTCTCGGAATATTTCTTGTCTACGCTGTTATTATGAAAATAAAGAGTAACATTAAACCATCCGCGGGGCGGGTATTTTCCGCGGGGGTATTTAACGGTTGGTATTTTGCACGGGGAGGGGGTAATTTACGGGGTGTGATTTCTGGGGGAGGGGGTAAACGCTGGCTCCCATTAGGACTATAGATTAGCTTTACAATTTACATCATAACTTGAAAATCTCCGTTGCATAGAGAGAAAAACCAGATTTCTGGTGTTCATATTTTGGTTTATTTATTCTTCATTTCGAGTAAAAGTAAAGGGTGTTTTTTACAATTTAAAATTGTATATTACTCACTATTGTGTATTATAGCTGGCAAGACCAAAATGCTACCTGATAAATCAATCCAGTATTTTTATACGCGGTTCAATGACTTCGCGGTTATTAAAATAATATTTATTTTGATGCTTAAATTTTAAGATAATTCTAATGGTATGCTGAAAGTTACTGATATTACAGCTGATATAACACTATGGAAGTTGTATGGAAGTAGTTTTCTGTTCTCAGGCTACGTGCTCACTTTTGAATCCTATATCAATAGTCTTGTTTCTTATATTTGGTTTTTCTGATTTCAGTAAAGCAGTTTTAGCGGTTGATTGTTCTCTATCTGAAGGTGAATCCGGGAAAAGAAATACTATAAGCAGATAATAATATGGCCAATAAGTTAGGTCAGGACCAATTTCCTTGTCATTTCAATTTTCTGCGACACAAGTGTGAGATTTAAAACAATTAAAAAAACACATATCATAAGAACAATCTTGGCTTTTTTATCAGCATATGTGACTTTGGTATTTTAGTACGCCTTGGTATTGTTTTGGCCAACCACTTCATCATATTTATCTGCATGAAAAGAAACCATCCGACTATATAAGTCACAGTTTATATAATTAGCAGTATGATCTTTCCCTATCTCAGCCATTATAAAAACCCGGACCGAGGTGCGAGTGCTCCAGAGAACCTATAAACATAAGCGGCATTAAATCTTTTCACGGGTAGACAAAGAATAATCACCTACGGAACAAGTACTGACAAAACCACTTGGCCCGCTCAACCAATAAGTGGACAATAAGTGCAGAAAGAAGTGGGAGGAGCTTTTTGTTCGCACCGAGAAGGAAGAGCCAGAAATCATCTGCGGTAAACTTACTGGATAATTATATAAACTGTGAAATAAGTCAACAAAACCAGTGATTAGTCAGTATGGGGGTCGCAAAAGAGTCGTCCATGGTATAAATAGAAAAGAGTCGTGTATCAATATTTTGTTAGTATTAGCAAAGTAGGAGAAGAGGAAACTTGTGCTCCTAGACTTTTTAAAGCCATTTTCTTGGTATTCTCATTAAAAAATACCCCCTCCCCCGCAGATTTTGAAAAGTAGCTCGTATCTTCATTTATAAAAATTCCTGTCCCCCTACATTTTTCGTGAATTGAAGCCCCTGCTCGTGTTTTCTCTATTCAAAAGTAGGTCTTCAATAATATAAAATAACCGCCACTTCTTATAGATTTTTTTTTTAATTTTATCAATGTTCATTTTCATCATTTTTTAATGTGACTTATTAATCTCAAAATTTTGTGCTCCTAGACTTTGTGCTATCACTTTTTTCATTTAATATGATTTTATCACTTTTTTAATTTTTAATATGATTTACTGATCACAAAAATTCTGTTTTCCTAGATTTTGCGCTATACATCTGGGACCCGAGATACCAATTCAGGAAAATGTAGGAGATAGACTAGGACTTTTTCCTTTTTAACTAGAGAAAAAGAAAAAAAAAGTATTCCAAATCTAAGAGGGGGGGGGGGTTAATTTGTTTCGATTTTTGAAATGAAAATGCCAAAAAGATATTTGCCAAAAATATAGGGGGAGGACGAAAAAAAAAATCAAGGGGGCAATTAAACCCCGTCCCAGGTGGTACGTCTGTCTGGAGCCAGACTTAACGATTTTAAGAACGCGACTTTGAAAAAAAAAACATTGGGATAGAGGAAAGTAGTACGCAAAATTTGTTTGTAATAGCATCAGCAATAATCTGTTATATCTTAGTATTTAATTTGGTCAATGCTCATTATTCGGTGTTGCTTGATTTTGCACCATCCATCTGAGGTCAAACTAAAAGCAATACCTCTTCCAATCAGGAAGGTAGAGCTCACTCATAAGATGAAATTTAAAAAGAAATTCGAAAATTGTTGGGAATAAAGAGCGAGCCTTTGAACGGAGCCGTGCTAACCTTAGCTGACTCGGTGCTGTAATGAGCAGTTAGTAATAGTAATGTTATTGTTGAATATTTAGTTTCATTGATGTTCCTAGATTTATGCTACAAGATTTTATACCCTCTATTTCAGCCCCGGGTCGCCAGTTCTTAAAAATGAAGGAGAAGGACAATTATTTTATTTTATATTTTATTAATGGAAATGTTACTTCGGTTAAAAAGATGAAATTAATAAAAAATTGTTTTTCGGAATCTGGAGGGGTGATAAAATATTGGGGGCAATCACCCCCCTTCCTCCCTAATCAATCTTTTTATGGGGAGCCATACTAAAACAGGACATTCGTGAATTGTGCTGTAAGAGGGAGGTTATAAGAAGAGATTTACAGAAATTAGAACTTTATCTGCGAGAGTGAGAGTGTGCCATTGCAGAGACTGGGGTAGAGGAAGTGTGTGCTTAGTCAAGTTGAACATAGGCGGCTTCTTACTGTAATGACATTTTAATAATGCAAATCATAGTTTCTGGTGTTTAG
Source organism: Artemia sp. Kazakhstan ARC1039 (assembly GCA_029168905.1). Lineage (NCBI taxonomy): Eukaryota > Metazoa > Arthropoda > Branchiopoda > Anostraca > Artemiidae > Artemia > Artemia sp. Kazakhstan ARC1039. The sequence goes on along the minus strand of JAQQPU010026976.1, from coordinate 437 downwards.
TTTTATTAATGCTCATATTTTTTGTATTATTAAATTTTTTACCATCCATTTGGGTCCAACCTGAAAGCAGGACGTCCTGTGAAGTGGAATGAGGTGTGGGAAAGGATTAAAGAAAATTGGAGTGGGTAGTAAGCTTTTTAACAGGTCAGTGTGGAGGGGAGGTGATGCGTTGTTAATATTTGTGTAAGCCTGAGTTGGGTTGTTTGTTTTAGCGCCGTTAGTTTTTAAAATTTAGTTTTATTAACGCAATTTTGTTTCACTAGATCTTTCTTATGCCTAACTTTTAAATTATTTTTATTATTACACTTCCAAAATAAAACGTCTTCATGATAAAATGATTATAAATTCAGAAATGTGTTTAATCGTAATACATTTATTTAATTTAAATAAGCCTTTGAACATAATGGGGTAGATGAGCATTATATATCTACATAATG
>JAQQPU010026975.1:0-11243 GCA_029168905.1 Artemia sp. Kazakhstan ARC1039 | reverse complement strand
AAAAATATAAGTCTAAATATTTATACATTCATATTTTAGTGCATATCATAGCACTATTGCTGCTTTTGGAACTAGAGTTTAAGTTTTGGCCTCATATCTTGATGATTATATTGAGCCATTTTATTATTGATTTAGCAAAGGTTCAATTTCAGAACTCTAAAAATTCAAGATATCTATTTTTTATTGATCAAGCATTACACCTATCAGTGATAGGTCTTGTGATATATCTCAATTTTCCGCTTTCTATAGGTTTTGATAAACTACTTTCTGAGAAATTTTTATTGACGTTTATAGCTGTTTTGATGTTGACATCAGTCTCTTCAATTGTGATGAAAACATTAATGAGTAAATGGAAATTTAATGAAACTCAGCCTGAAAGTGCTTTAAAACATGCAGGGGCTTATATTGGTATTTTAGAACGATTATTTATCTTTTTGTTTATCGTATTAGGACACTGGAGTGCTATTGGTTTTTTAATCACCGCAAAATCTGTATTTAGGTTTGGAGATTTATCTAGAGCTAAAGACAGAAAACTCACAGAATATATATTAATTGGAACATTATTGAGTTTTCTCATAGCCATTGGTATTGGTTTAGGTTACAAATATTTAATTGCGCTCTAGATGTCTTTAACGAAGCACAGACATACCTTTTTGTTTTTACTCTTAATTGTTTCCTATCAGCGGGCTCATGCACAATTCAAAACCGCTTTTGAAATCCAAAATGAGGACATCAAGACGGTATGGTTTCAGGCCGACCAAGTTTCTACAATTCAGGTTAAAACGCATAACGCGTCTCAATTTATATTTTCCTCTTCTTCTGAAAGCACTTATAAAAATGACTTGTATTTTGACTATCACATCAAAAATGATAGTTTGATCATTAAAAGTATTTTTCCCGAGGCTTTAGAGTTTGGCGATAACAAAATGACCTCGATGCAAGAGTTTTCGGTTAGTGTAAACTTTGTTCTTCCTCATCAGTCGAAGTTGATCATAGATTCTGATATCATTTCTGTAATTGCTAAGGGTCAATTTGAAAACTTTCAACTCAACACAAAATCTGGTAACTGCAGGCTTAATCAGTTTTTAGGCAATGCAGATGTCAACACTTACAGCGGCAATATCACAATTTATACAAGATATGCCAGCGTGAATGCTTTTTCTCGAAATGGCAAATCACAAATCGATAGATTTTATACCAAATCATACCAAATGAACTTAAAGAGTGTAAACGGCGATATCATCGTTAGGCAAATGGAATAAAAACCCTATTTTTGCCCTCAAATCTTTTTATAGATGAACTTAAAAAAATCAACCTGGATCATTGTAGTCATCTTAATTATTGACCAGATTTCAAAAATTTATATCAAAACAAATTTTAAGCTTCATGAAAGTGTTGAAGTGTTTTCATGGTTTCAAATACTTTTTATAGAAAATGAAGGTATGGCTTGGGGTGCAAAAATCCCAGGTGATTATGGTAAAATTATTCTCACCGTATTTCGACTCTTTGCCATTGTAGGTATCGGCTGGTGGCTATGGGACTCGACACGCAAAAAAGCACCTAAAATTTTATTAATAGCCATCAGCTTAATATTTGCCGGCGCTATGGGTAATATCATCGACTCTGTCATTTACGGTGTTATTTTTAATGATAGTTTAGGCCAAGTGGCAACTGCTTTTCCTGATGCTGGAGGTTATGCGCCTTTGCTCAAAGGTAAGGTAGTTGATATGTTGTATTTTCCTATATACAATGATATTCTACCCGAGTGGATTCCGATTTGGGGCGGCGAACGCTTTGTGTTTTTTGAACCTGTTTTCAACATTGCTGATACCGCTATTAGCACTGGTTTTGGTATTTTGTTAGTGTTCCATAAAAAAGCATTTCCTAAGAAAGATAAGACCTCTTAATTATGAACCTGGTCTCTGTTGAACAAATCGCCAAATCTTATGGCACGCTACACCTGTTTGAAGATTTATCCTTTGGTATCAATCACGGTCAAAAAATTGGACTGGTAGCGCAGAATGGCAGTGGAAAAACGAGTCTTTTAAAAATTTTAGCCCAAAAAGATATGCCCGACCAAGGCGAAATCAATTTTAGAAATGATATAAAAATTGGTTTTTTATCCCAAGACCCTGATCTCAACCCCAACTTAAATGTTGAGGAAAGCATTTTAGCTTCAGACAATGAAATGCTTAAAGTCATTAATCAATACGAAAAAGCACTTGAAAACCCAGACGATCAAGAAGCCTATCAAAAAGCTTTCGAAGATATGGATGCGCTCCAAGCTTGGGATTTTGAAAGCCAATACCAACAAGTCTTATCTAAACTCAAATTACAAAACTTACAAAAACCTGTAAAAAGTCTTTCCGGTGGACAAAAAAAACGACTGGCTTTAGCGATTTTGTTATTAGATTCGCCTGACTTACTCATTTTAGACGAACCCACAAACCATTTAGATCTCGATATGATTGAGTGGCTTGAAGGCTACTTTACTCAAGCAAACATGAGTTTTTTCATGGTGACGCACGATCGGTATTTTTTAGAACGGGTCTGTAACCAAATTATGGAGCTCGACCAAGGCGAACTTTTTACATACAAAGGCAATTATAGTTACTATTTAGAAAAACGAGAAGAACGTCTTCAGCAACAAGAAACTGCAACAGAAAAAGCCAAACAGTTGTTTAAAAAAGAATTGGGCTGGATGCGCCGTCAACCCAAAGCCCGAACCACCAAATCAAAATCGCGAATTTACGATTTTGAAGACATTAAAAAACGGGCACAACAACGCCGTAAAGACCATGATATTGAACTGGAAATCAATATGGAACGCCTTGGCACCAAAATAGTTGAGTTTCACAATGTCTCTAAATCTTTTGATAACAAGACTTTATTTGAAAATTTTGATTATAACTTTAAGCGTGGTGAACGCGTAGGAATTATTGGTAAAAACGGCAGTGGAAAATCTACATTTCTCAACATTTTGACCGAAAACCTAAAGCCCGATACAGGTAAAGTCGTCTTAGGAGAAACCTTAAAATTTGGCTACTACCGTCAAGGAGGCTTGGCGGTTAAACCGGGTAAAAAACTCATAGAAGTGATTAAAGATTTTGGCGAATACATCCCGTTGGCTAAAGGCCGAAAAATATCAGCTTCACAATTGCTGGAACGCTTTTTATTTGACCGTAAAAAACAATACGACTATGTTGAAAAATTGAGTGGTGGTGAATTGAAGCGCTTGTATTTGTGCACGGTCTTAATTCAAAACCCTAATTTTTTAATTCTCGACGAACCGACTAATGATCTGGATGTCGTTACCATCAATGTGCTTGAAAATTTTTTGATGGATTTTCCAGGATGTCTGATTGTCGTTTCTCACGACCGTTATTTTATGGACAAAATTGTTGACCATCTGTTTGTGTTTGAAGGTGGCAACATCAAGGATTTCCCAGGTAATTATTCAGATTATAGAACTTATGCAGATAACAAACCCTCAGAAAAAAAAGACCCTAAGTCAGAGACAAAAGCGGTTAGACAAACTACTGCCCCTGAAGAAAAAAAACTGAGTTATTTAGAGCAAAAAGAGCTCAAACAATTAGAAACCCAAATCAAAAATTTAGAACGGGACAAAGAAACACTACAACAAGCCTTTCTCAAAGATTTATCTGCAGAAGAAATTAAGGAAAATAGCATTAAGCTTCAGGAAATAGAAGAAAAAATTGATGCCAAAACCAAACGTTGGTTTGATTTGTCATCTTAACTAGAGTAGGTTACAAGTTTTCTCATTACCTAAGAATATAAGCCTAATTTACCTTTCATCATTAATAGAAACTAGCGACCCGCTATAACGAATTATAATACCCTCCTTTCTTTAGATCACTTTTAGTTGTTTCTTAGTTGAATTTTAATTTTGAGCTACATTTTTATATTTTACTATACGCTTTTTGTTTATACCCTGAAGGTATATATTATGATATCTTTCCATCCATTTTTTTATTCCTCTGAACAGGGTTATACCGTCTTCTGCTGGGTTTATAGGTATATGTGTTGATATTTGATTGTTCTACAGAATCTTTCTATGTAGATATTGTCTAAAGCTCTTCCTTTGCCATCCTTACTGATCTTTATGTTCTCTTTTTTAAGCAAATCTACATACTGCAAACAAGTAAATTGGCTACCCTGATCTGAGTTAAGTATTTCAGGCTTTCCGTTTGTCTTGATAGCCTGTTTGACAACTTCTAAAACTTGCCTGAGCATCTAATGTGTTAGAAAGGCCCCAAGCCATTATAGCACGACTGTAAACGTCTATAATTGCTGTGAGATACATGAATCCTTTTTCCATAGGGATGTAGGTATTTTTTTTCCTAAAACAGTTAGATTACTGCGAGGATAAATAGGGCGTATGTTTGCTTTACGCATTAATCGTCTTACACGTTCATAACTTGCTTTTATACCATTATCAGATAGCATACTTTGCATAGTCAGAACACCAGCTGTTGGTTCTTCAAGGATATGCTTGTCCATGATCTGCATAATCACAAGGTTCTCCAGCTTCTCTCCAATAGGTTTGTAGTAGAGACTACTTCTGGAGATATTCATAAGTTCACATTGTTGTCTAACGCTTAATGACTTATCGTAGTTACTTAAAATCGGTTCTTTTTTCATCCCAGTAGATCCAATCTTTTCAAGTTTTTTTTAAATAATCCCGCTCTACTTCAAGCTTACCGATTTTAGCATAAAGTTTGTCTAAATCAACTTGCTCTTCTTTGGGTTTAGGTGATTTTTTGCCAAAAACATCCTTTGATTTTTCTAAAAACTCTTGCTTCCATTGACTAATTTGGTTCGGGTGCAATTCAAAACGCTCTGCTAGTTACGATAAACTATAACGCTCTTTTAAAGCCTCTAAGGCGACTTTTGTTTTAAATTCTGAGGTGAACCTGCCCGCCGGGACAGGCGGGATTTCTTCGTGATTTTCGCATTGTTTCCATTGTTTAAAGTTAATAATTTTTTCAACTTAAACAATGGTCCGAATTTGTAGAGGTATTATAGAAGTTGGTAAAACTTCATTTATAGAAAAGTTTGCCTGAAACCAGGTCAAGAAACTAAATAAGAAATTAAACCTGACAGAACAACAGCTAACACAGGTAAGTGATTTGGTGGTCTCTCAGTTAAAAAACTGAAAAGTTTCAAAATTTGATAAGATGCTTTTGACCGTTGATTTCTTATATTATTTTTGCTCGCTGTGCTATAGGAAGGCTTTCTATTTTTTGGACGGTACGTACTCTAGGTTTTTTGAAATGGGGTCGCGATAACTTTCTGTTAAGTTCCGATTACAACTGATTTTACTTTTACATTTGAATGTACTACATTGTATTAAAATGTTATAAGTGTAGTAGCCACAAGGCTAATAAACAAGCGGTTTTTGAATTATTTAGGAACTTGAGGTAAATTACTTATAATGTGAATGAAAGATTAATGTTTTCGCTTAATGTTACCCCACTTTCAATAAAGAAAAAACCTTTAGCTATATTTTTAAACAAAATGTTGTGGATTTTTTGCTCTAAATTAATAAATTATCAAATAATATATATAACGTTTATCGGAGGGATGTCAAGATACTTTTGAACTTATAATATTTTTAATGGTGATATAAAGCCTAAGATGATTCTCCCAGTGTCTTTGTTTTCTAAATTAATAGCATTTTGGGCATAACTACTATAGCGGAACGATCTTCCAACGTAGCCGATAAAAAACTTAAGATTCATATCTTCCCATGGATAATATTCAATGCTGGGGATATAACCGTAACTATCTCTTATCTGGTTGGTTCTTTTGTTTGGATCCTCATCACCAAGCCATTGAGCATTATCAAAGAAGCCTGTAAAAGCCAAATGCCATTTTGGTGAAAATTCCCAGTCTACCTGCATCCAGTGACTCATGTACTGTGTATCTCTAAGGACAAACCCAAATTCATCCCTAGGAATAAGTGAACTGATGATTCCAGTACGATCCAAATCTTCCCTACTGAATTTAAAATCATAAGCAATTTTAAAATTATTTAGGCTGAATTGTTGACCAAGTGCAAAATAATTTTTAAAGATTCCAGAAGCTTCGTTAGTAAGAGAATAGCTCCACAGAGTATTAAGCTTCCCGTTAAATAAAGAACCGCGCCAGGTGACCACACCACCTAATGGCGCTTTAGAGGCTTCAATCCCCGTACTTCCAACAATCAAATTATTACCATAAAGCTGGTCATAATTTTGGGTTCTGGCATTATAAACCTGAAAACCAAAATAGCTGTTTTTATTTAAAAAATATTTGATACCAGCACCTGATAGAAAGTTGTCCGCTTGCTCTATAATATCTGTATATTCGTAAACATCAATTGGATTAAGGTCAAATTCAATACCTCCCCAGTCTACACTAAATTTACCAACGATTGCTTCCCATTTTTCTTCTTTATCAATTTTAAAGGAGATGTAAGCCATATCCACTCCTTTTATGATTTTATCTTTCGACTGAGGTTCAAAGGAACTAGTATATCTGTGTCTGAATCTGAAATATATTTTTGGGGTTAAGTAACCCCTCAACTCTGCTCGGAACTGTTCGAATCGGAAACGGGAATCGATATATTCTCCATCCGCAAAATCATTCCTTAGGTTATAGTTGGTATTGGCAATCAGATCAATATCTGATAATCTGCTCTGCTTGCCAACAGGGATGATGCTCTTGTAATAGACTGTGTCTGCCTGCTTGAGCTGTCCGTGAGATGTGAAAAATACAAACAAGCCTAAAAAAAGCAATAATTTATTAATTTTCATGACAGACGACTTTTAATAATTATAGAATATTTCCTGAATATCTTTAGCATTCTTCGTTTCATGCAAGCAGAGCATTAAAAGTACTCTAGACTTGGCTGTGTTAAGGTCGTCAGAAGCGATAGTGCCAATCTCATCATCATTAACTTCTGCATTTCTAATAACATACCCTGATGGTAGACGTGTACTTCGCACTACAACAATCCCTTGATTAACAGCTTTTTTACAAGCTTCTAGCATGGCAGTGTTCATATTGCCATTACCAACGCCTGCTATTACAATACCTTTAACTCCTGCCTTTATGGAAAGATCAATTAGGTCTGCTGAGCTATCTGCAGCGGCATATATTATATCCACTCTAGGAAGTGAACTAATATCATCTACTGAAAAAATACTTTCTGTGCTGTGAACACCAAATGGTTTGCGATAAAATTCTATTTGACCATATATAACGGACCCTAATAATCCTCTAAATGGTGATACAAAAGCCTGAACAGCGTTTGTGTTTGTTTTAGTGACAGCCCTTGCAGCATGGATTTGGTCGTTCAAGACTACCATTGTACCTCTTCCTTTGGAGTCTGGATGGGCTGCAACTGCGACCGCATTATATAGATTAAGGGGACCTTCGGCACTAACAGCGGTAGAAGGTCTCATAGACCCTGTTGTTACAACGGGTTTATCACTTTTTACTATTAAGTTTAAAAAGAAGGCTGTTTCCTCGAGAGTGTCCGTACCATGTGTAATAACAATACCATCTACGTCCTCTGAAGCTAAAAGCTCATTGATACGATTGGCTATTTTTAACCAAATTTTTATACTCATATCTTGGGAACCAACATTGGATATTTGCTTACCTGTTAAATTGGCTAGTTTTTCAATTCCAGGGACAGAATTGATCATTGTTTCAATACCAACCTGCCCACTGGTGTAACCTGCCTGAGCTCCAGTTTCTCCAACACCTGCAATGGTTCCACCAGTTGCTAAGATTACAACATTGGAAAGATCATTTTTCTGAGCTACCATATGTAGCGACACAATGAGAGTAAGCAGATAAATAAAGCTTTTTAAAGTTTTCATAGATTTAGTATTATTGATTTAATTTTTGATGTATTTTGTTTTGTCTAGACCAGTCATGTTAACAGGAGCTAAAAGCTCTTTAATCTGCTCATCGGTAAGCAGTTCTTTTTCTCTAACTAGCTCTAGAATACCCTTTCCAGTTGCCAGAGCTTCTTTAGCGAGTTCATCTCCAACTTTATGGCCTAATACTGGATTAAGTGCAGTTACTATACCAACCGTTGACTCTAAGTTTTTTTTATGGACATTGTCATTAACTGTAATACCTTCGATACAAAAACGTCTGAAGGAAGTAATCGTGTTGATAAGTATACTTTGAGATTCGAAGATTGATAAGGCTATAACTGGCTCATAAGCGTTGAGTTGTAAATCTCCATCAGAGGCTCCTATCGAAACAGTAACATCATTTCCAATTACTTTGTAACTGACAAGGGCCATCAACTCGGGCATTACTGGATTTACTTTTCCAGGCATAATCGAGGATCCAGGTTGTCTCGGAGGTAGGTTAATTTCAAATAATCCTGTTCTTGGTCCAGAGGATAACAGAATGATATCGTTGGAAATTTTGGACATTGTGGTGGCCAGTGATTTAAGAGCTGAAGAATAGACCACAAAGCCGTGCATACTTGAAGTAGCGGCAAAAAGATCATCACTATTTTTAAGATTGAACCCAGTTATAGTTTTTAAATGTTTAATGACATAGTCGTGGTAACCCTCAGGTGTATTAATACCTGTTCCAATGGCTGTAGCGCCCATATTAAGTTCTTTAACTGCATCAGAGGCTCTGATCAAGTTTTTTCGTTCCATATCAATCATGGTTGCATAGGAATGAAATTCTTGACCAACTGTCATGGGTACAGCATCCTGCATTTCGGTTCGTCCCATTTTAACTACTTCTAAATACTTATTACCTAGTGTCCTGAAAGACTGGGCTATGGAGTCTAATTGTAGAATCAATTGATCGTTATGTAGAAGAACAGCTAGTTTAATTGCTGTAGGATAAGTGTCATTGGTAGACTGGGACATATTAACATCATCAGTTGAAGATAACTTTTCATAATCTCCCTTTTCAAACCCAGCTTTCTCCAAGGCAATATTCATAATCACTTCATTGGCATTCATATTGCTTGAAGTTCCGGCACCACCCTGGTAGATATCAACGGGGAATTGATTTAGAAAATTACCATTTATCAATTCTTGACAGGCAGGTATGATCATGTCCAAGGTTTCCCTTGGCATTTTACCAGCTTGATGGTTGGCTTTAGCAGCAGCCAGTTTGACCATACCCCAGGCTTTTATGAACTGAGGATAATTATTGATTTTCTGTCCTGATATATTAAAATTTTCAAGCGCCCTTGCCGTTTGAATGCCGTAATAGGCTTCGTTTGAAATTCTCATATCCCCTAAAAGATCGGTTTCCGTTCGGTATGTTTGTGACCTAGTGGTATTGCAAAAAATTAGAAAAGCTATCAGGATTACAGTTGTGATTGAGGATTCTATTATATGAATTTTCATAATTATCGTTTATATTAATGTGGTTAAAATTAGTGCTATTAAAACTGCTGAAATAGTAGTGACTAAACCTGGCAGCATAAAACTATGGTTCACTAAATATTTACCAATTTTGGTAGTACCAGTTTGGTCAAAATTAACTCCAGCAATAAGGGTTCCATATGTGGGAAGGAAAAAATATCCATTAACAGCTGGGTACAAAGCAATTAAAAGTGGTGTGGGTATTTCTAAAGCAATTCCTACAGGTACCAAGGTTATAACAGTAGCAGCTTGACTGAAAAGTAAAATAGATAACATAAACAAGCCAATTCCAAAAACCCATTCGTATCCTGCTATTAGAGTGGAAATGCCTTCTACTATAGCAGTTCTGTTGCCTTCAAAGAACGATGACCCTAGCCAAGAGATACCTAAGATGGAAATGAGAGCAATAATACCGCTAGACATGATGTTGCCAGATACGCATTTCTTTGGGTTTGCTTCGAAAAAAAGCATGATAAAGGCTGCAGCAGCAAGCATAATTACCATAATGGCTTTCCCATTGATATTTGACCTTGTACGGTCTCCCCATTTAGGACCCAGGAATACGTTGGTCTTAAACTCGGAACTAAGCCCAACAGAACCACAATTGCAATAGCAACAAAGAAGACTAAAGTTGATCCCACCGCATTTTTTTTATTTTCTAGCTCAAAAGAGTTAGATTGTTGAGATACTGCAATGATTCTCTTGCTAATTTTTTCGGCATAGATGGGATCTTTATCGAGCTCTTTTCCTTTTTTTAAAACTGAGATACAGCCAATGATAATTGCGATAAAAGTAGAAGGAACAATAATGACTAATATATCAATTAGTGTCGCCCCTGAAAATGAAAAAAGCCCTACCATGGCAACTGTTGCGGCCGATATAGGTGAAGCTATAAGTCCGTGTTGAGCTGCAATAACACTCATGGCAATTGGACGCTCTGGTCGGATATCAGAATTTCTGGATATTTCGGCTATGACTGGTAATAGAGCATAGATTACATGCTGGGTACCAGATGCAAAAATGAGCACATAAGTAACAACAGGAGCAATAAATGTAATAGATTGTGGCTTACGTTTCATTATTTTTTCAGCAATACCCACCAGAAAATCTATGCCATTCGAGGCTTCCATTGCGGATAGGGCCGTGATTACAGCCAAGATCATGCCTAAAACAATAATCGGGGGACTACCTTCGGGAAGCCCCAAAATAAAAACAAAAATCAGTAAACCTAAACCAGAGATTGCTCCCATACCAATACCACCAATCCTAGATCCTAGAACAATACATGCTAAAAAAATAAGGAGTTGTAATTCTAACATTTTACTAAAATAAGGAAAAATTTGATTTTTTGGTTTTCACAGTTTTTTTTGGGTTTTCTTTAATTTAATACTTTATACTATTAATATTAATTATGTAATTATGATTTGTCTCATTTGCTTTAGGTTAGTATTGTCTTAGAATTTTATTCGTATATTCAATCTTTTCTCCCAAGAAAAAAAGGACTAATTAAGAAGTTAAAAACCGCAAATTAAAATCAGAAACAGTTTTCTAATTAGTCCAAACCAATCCTATATTAAAAGCGAAATAGGGCAAACTAGGCAATTCATCTCCAGAGGCTACATAATTATATTTAAATGAAGCTCGAAGACCTAAATTGTAAACCAACTCATAATCTATTCCTATTTCAGGACGCACACTGAAAGGCCATCCAGTTTTTTCAAAAGTTAGTATTCCGATATCTTCGTTTAGTTCATTGTAAACAAAGCCTAAGCCAATTGAAGCATAGGGACTAAATTGATTGTCAGGATTAAAAAAATAACT
>JAQQPU010026974.1:0-11243 GCA_029168905.1 Artemia sp. Kazakhstan ARC1039 | reverse complement strand
AAAATTCGTAATCTAGGTCTTGGATTTTCATAATCCATCTAGCTAGAATTCCCGTGGGTTTTTTAAATGTGCGCAGGTACTGCAAGCTTTTATGGTCTGATCGTAGTATAAATTTTCTACCAATTAAATAGTGTCTAAATTTGTCCAAATGGTGGATTACAGATAATAATTCTAAGTTTGTGGCGGAATAACTACTTTCGCCTTTTGATAAAGTTCTACTCGAATAGCATATAACTTTTTCTATTTTTTTTTTTATTAGAAGGTCCTTGTAAAGGATCAGGGTTTCCTATTCGAATTATTTGCGAAAGAATAGCACCAATGCCTTTTGAACTAGCATCGGCTGTGACCACAAATTGTCCATTTTCAAAATCAGGCAGCGGTAATATTGGTTCGGAAGTGAGTGCCTTTTTGAGACGGTCTAGGGAAGTTTGAATTTCCTGGGACCAGGTAACATTTTGGGAGTTCCCTTAGTTAATTCCGTGAGGGGTTTCGTAATTTGGGCGTAATATTTTCTGAAGTAAACAGTAAGACCTAAAATTCCTCTTAATTCTTTCATAGTTCTAGGGGGTTTGAGGTTTTCAACACATTTTATTTTGTCTGGGTCTGGGGATATCTCTCCTTGCGTCACCACTACTGCTAAAAATTTAATTTTAGGTTGAAATAAATTTAATTTTTCAGGCCGGCATTTTAAATTGCCCTGTCTGAATTTCTCGAACACATTAGCTAATGTTGCTAAGTGTTGTTCGAAGTTTTCTCCCACGCATATGACATCAACAAAACGAATGATATTCTTTAATCCTCTTAATAGATGTAATAAGGGTCTGCATAGCGCGCTTGAACTTGTCTTAAGTCCAAAAGTTACTCTTAATTATTCATATGAACCACATTCAGTCATAGAAAACGCAGTTTTATAGACATCTTATTCGGCTATTTTCACTTGGTAGTAGCCTTGGGTAAGGTCCAAAGAAGTAAAAATTTTGTTTTTGCTTGAAATAGAGTCAAGGATTTCATCTATTCTTTGTAAAGGAAATTTATCACTAACTACTTGTTTGTTAAGGGCTCTATAATCTACAGCAAGTCTAAGATCACCATTCTTTTTTGGTACCAAGATCGCTGGTGCACTATACGGACTTATACTGGGGCGTATAATTTCATTTTTTCTAATTCATGAATTTTATTTTTTAACCACTCTTTGTGCTTATACGGTACACGATATGGCTGTTTTGCTACAGTATTACCAGTCGTTAATATTGAATGTTCATAAAATGGTATCAGTCCGATGTCATCTTCAGATGCGGAAAATACATCTTTAAAATTCCATAATAATTCGCATAAGTTTTTCTTAAGGACTAAGTCCGTAGTATGATCCATATTAAATTTGTTTAAGAATTGTGATTTAGTTAGAGGGTATTTTTTATTAGAGGTTTTAATGCCATAAACTAAGTTTACTGGAATTTTCCCATCTATCTAAATCATTCTCCGAGATAACTTGGATTTGAACTAAACACGTCCCCTTTTTTATTGTAATTGTATCATTTTCGTGGTTATTAGTTACCCAAATAAAACTTTCTCCTTTGTCGTAAGATATAATCTGTTCTTCGCATAGCATATGTTCAGAAATTTCATTCGATGGGATCGCAAGCCATATTTCAGATTTGCTATCTACTGGTTCAATCATCTGTGATATTTGAATTCTTTGCATCGTTTTGGGAGGGATCTTTGTTTTCCGTATCGCGAATCCATAATATTTTTCTTTATTTTCATTGTCTATTAAATTTAGGCTGGCGCTATCCGCCAATAACATTAGTTGTGCCTGAACTGCGTTGGGGTTCACTACTTTTTTCCATAATTCCACTATTTCCTGGATTTGATTCGACCTATATCGTCGCATATCTCCTATTTTTATTTTTGCAAATTCAATCCACTTATTATTTAAATTTACTTCATTTCTGCAATGTCTCTCAGAATAATTGAACAAATTTCTGACTATGCCATGTCCTCTTTGCGAGACATGAGGTTCAAAAGATTGCGACATTATACCACCAGAAATTTTATTTACTGTTACGTTCTCTTCGTAACCTCTGTTACAGTTTCTTAAGGTAGAAATTCCTTCCCCTACCTTAGCCGGGTAGACAAGCCTTTCGTTTGCTACGTCTAATAGTACTCTATTAGACCTTAAAAAATTTGCGCCGATAATGGCTTCATACGGAAATTTATCGCATATTATAAAATTTGTCGGAAAAATTCTATTATCCCTTTTTACGTCTAGGCGAATCGAAGCTCTTGCATCCAATTTATGCCCTGTCACGCTAGTTAAATTGGGATTATTAGGGTTCCTCTGTCGCCTAATATGCGGAGGCAACATATTAAATACGCACGAGTTTATGATACTAATCGTTGCACCAGAGTCAATCAAAGCCTTAAAGTAAACATTTGCCACCCAAAAATCATTAAATACAGGTAACTTGTTATTACTCTCACTAAAGGACGGTACTATTATTGCTTTGGACCTATAAAATATTCTAGGCACCCTCTGGGTCCAATTTATTCTTCTGACAGGCCTGACGTGTTTCCCCGTGGATTTATTTCATACGTCGGTGTCTGCATTAGAGATTCGGATATCTTCATGGAATCTCTAGCTCATTGATTTACATTTGTTTGTCGATTTTGCCAGGTTTTATTACGATAGTTTGGATTTCTTGCGCCAGTGCCGGGTGCTGGCGTCAACTACAAATGCCGTTGGCTTGAAAAGTTTTCATTTTCCGTCAGCCAATTAATTATTTGCCGTCGGCTTGAAAAATTTACATTTCCCGTCGGCAAATTTTCGTGATTTCTATATACTATTCTCGCATTATATTGGCTTTGGCGAGTATTTAGGTTTTCAAATCGGTAATTAATTTGTCTATTGGGGGCAGGGTTTTACACATTTTGTTGGTTCGTGTTGTAAGGTACTGCTTGGCGCAATCTTCCCTGGCTATAGCCTATTGCATCACTGGCGCTAAAATTTGTTCTGCCGAACAAACTGGTTGCCATAATTTTGCGTAATACCGACGGAAATCCTTGGTGTGCCATTAGGGACATAACGGCACTCCCTCGCGATATGCCCAACACGATTACAAATATAGCATCTTATTTTTGTCGGGTTGTTTTCATATCTAATTTGTTTGACGGGCTGAAAACGTACTGTTTTCTGCCTAGCGGGTTCTTGCGTTCTATTTCTTTGTGGCACTGGGGAGTTATCCCTTGAAAAGAAATTGGGAGATGCCTGATCGCCCTTGAAGGTCAGGTTTGCGTTTGATTCGCCTAGGCTATTTATTTTTGTTTTACTGTGATTTGCCACAATCGTATCGACTTCGTTCAATCGCCCTACCTCCTGAACTGTAAGATCTAACGTCTGAATATTTTTTTGGATATTGCCATTCTATATAGTTTTGGGGGTAGCCCTTGCAAAAAGGTATGTAGTATGACTTCTTCATACAGCTCTCCTGTACCTTTTCCGAATTTTTCTTCTACTGAAATCCGTATATTATCAAGATATTCTCTTACGTTTTGTGAATGGTCAAAGCACACCATTCCGTGTTTTAATTTATTTGTGGAACCAGTTTCGATAAATCTATCTTTAAATGCCGTTAACAATTTGTCCACCGTATTTATTGGCAAGCTTGCGTCATCACCTATAGTATTTTCAATTTGCTTTAGGAAGGTTAAGGCCTGCCCTTTTAATCTAAGTAGGAGCATACCGACTAATGTTTCTAGCTGTTTTTGTTAATTCTACAAAGTGCGCCAATTGGATATTAAGTTCGTCAATATCTGTTTGTCCATCGTATTGCGGAATAGATTTTGCTATTTCTACATTTTTTGCGGCCAACTTTTGCGCCATTAATAGTTCGCTTAATTCTTCTGACATTTTTGCGTTTGAATAACTCAAAATAAATTTATTTTTTCACTTAACCTAATTTGGGGAAGGCTATTATCTCCTATGAGATATTCTAAAAGGTTTTCCTATAATAGCTTAGCGGCAATAGGTCTAATCACTTTTTCTTATATGTCTGTATCTCTCCAATTTAAATTACAAAATTTATAGCCTAACTAGTTCGCATGTTTTCCTCCAAGTTTATGACCGCGCCATATCCGCCGGGTGAATATGAGAAGCGCCAGTTCTGCCGGGTGAATTTTTCTGTTCTACCAGGCGAATTTTTCTTACGCTAAGTAATAGGCTAAGCAAGCTATAAAAATAATAAGAAAATCAAAAGTTCCGCCGGGGAATTTTACGATCGCATCATCCGAGCCGTTATAGCTTATCTCGTGCCGTTGAGGGCTGCACCGACTGCAATGGGGGGGAATATATAAATGGGTGACCGCGCCACTCGCTGAACGCGAGAAAATAAAATACGTAACTATATAAATGTAACCTCTTTTCCTCGAGTTATCTTCTTGACGATTACCTCTAATGTTATGTAGAAATCAGATTCCTGGGAGCGTTACCAATGGAGACATACGAACTAGTTACCTGTTGTGCGGTTGGATACAGACCTATAAATAAAACAAATACAAATAGAAAAGCAATAGTTTTATTGAAACTTACATTTAGGTGTACAACAGTGCTTTGCTTCAACTGACGACAATAGGGGCAGAGATAATAATGACCAAATCTCTACAATGACTGCATAATGATAATTCTGACAAAATGAGTGTCCAATAATAGTTCTGACAAAATGATGGGTCTCATCATAATGCCTCCATTATAATTCTGACAAAACGAATGGCAATAATAATGACAATAATGAATTAATTGTAATGCCTGAATGCCAATAATAATGACAATAATAATAATGACACGAAAAACACTTTTCTTCACTATATATCCCAAGTAACGATTCTGTGCCGTGAGAGCTATTTCGCGATTGACCCAAGTCCTGTGGAGGGGGCCGCTACCTTGTAATTATGTTTACCAACTCACTTCATTATGCTCACTGACCGTCCAATAATTTGTTTTAAATATTTCTGATGATTAAACATTATAACTTAAGCTTCCTGTGAATTCTGTATCTGGTGATTTTTTTTTACCAAATATCTTAGCGAAATTCAAAACTGAATTGCGTCGTTGTTTGGCTGAGGCTAAAATGCAATTTCTCTTTTTGGTGATTAAGAACTTTTCTTTTTTGAAACTAGATTTTAATTTAACTAGAGGAAGTCGGAATTGTCTTTAGAAAGAAAGAATTTTATTTTTTTGTACTTTAGATATATCACATACTACTCACGGTACATATTACCCTTCCCATTATTTTATGACGTCCCGTCATTAGGACTTACTTGCCCTTGGGTTTCTAAAATATTCGATATTCTATTTACTATTGGTCCTACGTAATTTTAATTGACATTGTATTATTTTATACTTTTATATAAGCTTAATTAGGAGTGCTAAAAATTTTTGTCTATTACTTTTCTTATTTTATTATATATCCCTTTCTAAAGTTCATCTACTGGACTAAGATTATTTATGGTTCTAGCCTAGCTACTATACTAAAGATTTTTGTTCTTTTTCTACATCTAACACTGATGACTTTTACATTTCCAACAAGGTTGGGGCTATTCTACCTTTACATAAGATTTTTTGAGAATTCACCTTTTACAAGTTTTTTTTTATTTTGCTGACTATAGGGCACACTGCTTCCTATCTACACACTAAATTAAATGAATAGTACGACAACGCTACACATAACTCTATCTGAACATCTAACACTACATATAAGAACGATTTAAAACACACAATATTATGTTTACCACGTTCACTGGTAAACATTAGAACACTTTCACTGGGAATGTTTGCTATATCATATTACTGATAGGATATTGGGATTTTTAAATTATCGAAGTTTTTAAAATGTAACATATGCAAATTCACACCTATTTCATCATCTTTGTGTCTCTTAGCGTGCTCAATCTTTCTGTTGTAAATTATGGTCCTTCAGTCCTTTCGTCTTGGCAAAATTTTTAAAACACTTACAATAAAGTTTCTTCACAGAACAGTTTGAGCATGATTTTGTTCATCTTGGACGAAACGATTTCTCTAATTGTCAAATGAGAAATGATACTCCCAGGTACAGATGTGTGGAATTTTGATATCAGAGTTCATTCTCACCTGCTGTTTTTGGATAGTTCGTAGGGTGCCTTATCATTAAGGGGTTGGACACTGGGACTGCGTTCATTTTCTTCTCAGCATATCATTTTTGGCATATTTTAAAGCACATAGAGAATGTACTTCTCGTATAAAATTGTTCGTTTGTGCGCTTAGAGATTACAGTTCTCTTATAAAATTGTTCGTGCCCGGCTTGCGTCTATTAACTTTTGCGGTTATTCCTTGGTTAATCACAGGGAAATTGATGTTTGGATTTGGAATGGGTCGACATCAAACTTTAGGGACTCCTTCAACATATTGTCTTTAACTTGTGGGAGGGGTATATTGTCACTTAGGGGTTGGTCACTGGGGTTAATTTTGGTTTCTGTAATTCAATGGTTGGTTTCCAGGTCCATTTCTCAGAAATTAGCTCGTAACATTTATGGGATAACAGAGATATGAACTTTTCGTGTTTGATAGAGGTGATAGGATGGATTCCAAGAAATGGTCGAAAGGGATTTGACGCATGAATCTGCAACACATAAATAGTCTTTGGGTTCATCAAATATCATAACTATACAGTCATATGGTACATGGGTCTATAAGGATTATCAAGGGTGATATTTTTGTACTTATATCTTGTACTGGTCGATGGGGTTCTCAGGACTTATGGATTTATATAGTTCGATAATGCACTGGATACTGAGATTCAAATATAGTGTTACCTGATACGTAATATGGTTTGTGGTCGACGCAACAACGATCAAAAGGTAACTGTAATTCTCGTTAACGAAGCTAGGACAAAAATTACCTGGAGTCTATGGTGAGTACTCTTCGTTGGTTGAGGTATGATGAAAATAGATACTACTAGGTTGTATCTGTACTGGACTACGAATTGTACTGATCGATTTCCAATTTGTCAATCCACTTCCTGTAATAAAAATAACGAGGCAGAATCACACGTTCTTTAAAACAAGTCGTCATAATACATAATAAGCTATAAGGCAATATTAAGCAAATGCTAATGTTAATGCACATGTATTGATAAAAAATAACATTGTTACTTTAAATAAGGTCTCTTATTATTTTCCTTAGTATAAGTTATTACACACACTTTATCTTAATCTTCTTAACCCTTATTTAATTCTGCATTAGATTTAAAATAACCATTTAAACATAAGTTACTCTACATTGTTAAATTTGAGGTCTCAGTTCACAACATATTTCATGCCTTCATTGTTCACGCACGTCCGTGCTATTTAAGAAACGCATGTTGCAGCGTCGTAACCGCACGGTTTTACGTAAACGACACTTACAATGAGGGAACAAGACATAGCAAGGACGACTGGAGACCTCTATACCCACTCGTTTTCTAAGTTCTTCCCTTTTTCTTGGCTTAGACGTTTTCATGGGGTTCCGGGTTTAACTTCTGAATTTCAGCCGTTTCTTCGTGTTCTTACTTTGTTTTTTGCCTTCTTAGTCTCAGTATTTTTCTATAATTAAAAGTCAGTAAGATTTTCATGGCCGGGGAAATCGCGAATACGAAACATACGGTCAGTAATATGTTCCACCAGAAATTGGTTGAGAACAGTCCGTATCTATTATCCACATACGTCAATCTTTGGTCTTCATTTGTAAATAGGGGGATCTGGGAGTCTAAGGCTTCACTTATTTTTGTAAGCCTTAATGTCCCTTTAATCTTTTCTATTTTGGACCATATCGAGGTTTTCATTTCCTCACTTTCTATACTGGGAATAGTGTACGACGGGTTAATTGCCTTGAAATTGATTATTTTGGGACTTATTATGTTTGTGCTCGTGGTAATTAACGGCGTTCGAACAGTTGACTCTTTAGTTACAAGTCGACATCCGACATCCTTGTTTTATGGTTATCGTACCCACATCTTGTAACAGTAATTCTGTCCTGTAACTAGGATTTATTCTTTCTGTATTATTATAACAAGACAAAGTTCCAATAGTTTCTCTTGGAACAGAAAATAACCAAAGATCATTTCTAAGGTGTATGAATATTTCTCGTTTAGTACTTCCTATCACGGCTTCTTTCAGTTGGACTGAATACATCGTACTGTAATGGTACGGGTAGACTTTTTATATTAAAGGAAATTATTTGAATTAATTATATGCAATGTGACTTTTTAATTAGAATTTGTTTTCGGGAACTGATATATGTTGAGCAAAAATTTTTCTATAGTATTTTTATAATTGTATGATTTTTACTCGTAAACTAAAAGTTTTTAAATTATTGCTCCCTTATGACGCCTACCCATTAAAATCTTTTAATCCTATACTGATTAAGTGTAATTCCATCTATCGGGTTTCTTAACCTTTCTACCCGATTGTGTCGTTACTTTCTCCTCGACTTCTTGCGGTTTTTTCTTTTTAGGTTTTGGTAGTGATATAAGATCAAATTTTTTGTATTGTTTTTTCAAAAATTCTTGCCCTTTAAATTTTGTTTCTTTCGCTTGCGCGGCTGCTGAAGTCGGTTTTTATTTCCCTATTTCTTTAACTACTATATGGTCTGATTTGCCGTCGGACTCTTCGGAACTGGTTTCCAATGATTCCGCATTAGAACTTTTAGAAGGGGCACTTTGCGTTTTTGAGGTATCACCTGCCCTTCCCTCGTAAATTTCTACTCCTCTGGAAGTAGAAGGTTTATTCTCTAAGTCTTGGCCTTGAGTTTTCAACTCGGGAGACTTGACAGATTCTTGAGAGCTTTGAGAGGAATCAAAAGTTTTTGCGGGGTTCCTCCACTGTTTATATGCCATGTCTTCAGGGGGATGGGGCATTCTTTGCACTAGTGTTTCCCTCCATGAAGTCCATTGTTTAGGCTTGACCTTGGACACAGTTATATCATGATATTGTCCTTGCTGGTCTACCTTGGGAGTTTTATTCTTAGGCAATGTGCTTTGACTCGTTTTTATTGGGAAATTTATTAAATCTATAGCTTCTCAGAGATTTGTTCTAATTGACTCTTTGGGAGGAGTTTTCTTTACACTAATACCCGGAGTTTCTACAGCTCTGTTCAATTCCTCCTGCAATGACAGGGGCCTCTCTATTGGTGTTGCAGGGGAAACCATATCGTCTGGAAGTCTTTTGGGGGGACAAGGGGTCGAAATTCTATCAGGGAAAAATTGGGTTTTTGGAGATATCGTATAATCTAATTAACCTGCGCTCTCTGATGATAAGCTTTTTGGATCTTTTGGCGTTTTTATTCTTACTGGTATTAGGGATTTTCTCTTGGGAATAACTAGATTTTTCATAGCTAAAAATTCTTCGAAGTTTTCCTCGTCACTATCATTCTCGAAATAGTCTTGCTTGAAATTAAAGGGTTTTAGCTCTATCAATCTTGATTTAGGGGGCTCATTTTCTGCATCTGACTAATCGGTAGACGAGGGACGCGGTACCCATCTTTCTGGAAATTTTTCTCGTTTTATTCGGCTAACATGTGCCTTATAAGTTCTTACGCTATCAGGGTTCACTACTTTAAAAGTATAATCTTTATCATACTTTTTGACTATTCTGTACGGTCCAGAATATTTGTTGGAAAGTTTCTTGCCTTCCGCTTTTGCCTCATTTTTTAAAGTAGACACAATCTCCTATCTTAAAATCTGTATCCCCTTTTATTTTGGGTAGGTTTCTTAGTTCTTGACTTATTTTACATTTTTCCAACTCTTGTTTTACTATTTTATAAGTTTTCCTCATCCTATTTATGAATTCTTGTTTGTAATCCTCCGAGTTATTGTAATATTGCCGGGACTCAATAATCTCATCATACGGGATTCTAAAATCACGACCAAAAAGTAAAAAGGTTTGTCTTTGGTTGTTTCTGAATAAGCAGTATTGATTATGTTAGTTAAATAAGGTAAAAATTGATCCCAATCGTTCCTGTTGTCTTTTGTATAAATGCTTAATTCATTCGAAAATATTTTATGCCTATTTTCTATTTTAGTATTAGCTTGTGGGTAATATGGGGAAGTCAACAATTTCTCTATAATAAGAAAACTCATTAAGTCTTTTGTTACTTTTGAAGAAAATTGCTAACGTTGTCACTTATAACCTTATTTGGGATGCCAAATTTTTAAAATAATTTCGCTAGCGCCTTACTCGTGGCGTAAGCACCTTGATTCTTTAATGCTTTTGCAAAAGTAAATCCAGAAAAGTGATCTATAACTGAAAGAATACAAGTATGGCCTCTGTTGGAAACAGGCAAGCCTCCGCTGGTTCCATATAAATCAAATGAGACAATATCGAAGGGGAATCTCACTACCGGGACTCTTCCCATTGGAGGATTAGGATAAGCTTGGGTTTTTTCTTAAGTTACACGCTTCGCATGTACTTATAAATTCCTTAAGTTTTGTTACTGCCGACGGCACGCAAAAATATTGTTTTAATTTATGGAAAGTTTTCATTATTCCTAAATATCCACCTATATCTGAATGAAAATATTCGAAGGTAGGTATTATTAAGTTTTGGGGTAATACAGGTATTATTGATGTTTGGTTTCTATTTGCTTCAGCAATCACGATTCTGCATAGTATTTCTTTATCAAGATCATATTAAAAATTATCTATCTCTTTTCTAAGAGTTTAGAATTTATCTGGTAACTCATCATCATTCAAAAAGTAATTAATAAGTGCTACACACATTTCGTCCTTTTTTTGCTTTCTTTTTATATTTTCTAAAGACAAGGGACAATAGTTATCCTTATTTTCTTTTACTGTGTTTTTCTTACATTTATGTTTGCTCTTAGTATTAATAGCGTTAACTTCATTTTCCTCGGTGTCCGACGGCTTATTTTCTTGGTATCTACTCAAAAAGTCACAAGCTGCATTTTCTCTACCTTTTAAATATTAAAAATTCGTAATCTAGGTCTTGGATTTTCATAATCCATCTAGCTAGAATTCCCGTGGGTTTTTTAAATGTGCGCAGGTACTGCAAGCTTTTATGGTCTGATCGTAGTATAAATTTTCTACCAATTAAATAGTGTCTAAATTTGTCCAAATGGTGGATTACAGATAATAATTCTAAGTTTGTGGCGGAATAACTACTTTCGCCTTTTGATAAAGTTCTACTCGAATAGCATATAACTTTTTCTATTTTTTTTT
>JAQQPU010026970.1:0-11244 GCA_029168905.1 Artemia sp. Kazakhstan ARC1039 | reverse complement strand
TACGACCCTGGCTGAGGATTTTGTTTTCCTCTAATCTCCTTACGAGCATTTATGACATATCTATGACATTTATGTTGTAAAGCGACCACATCGGTATCTTTAGAGGTACAATAGCATCGAGCGAAAATTTTTTGATTGCCAGGAGGTTTAGAACTGTCCAAAATATACAATTGGCCCCTTAAAAAATACAGTGCGGGTATACAATATTGCATGGGTACACACCAATAATTTGAGATGGTCACTGGGTCTTCTAGTGATAAGACGAAGGGTCAGAAGCCTCAAAAGGGGCCTTTTTATAGCACAATCTTTCCAAATATTGCAAGATATGCTTCAAATTTGTGTAAAGGGTAGATTTGCCCCTCATCGACATTTTATTTAGAAGAATTTATTAGGAAAAAGCTTACAATATATAGGATGAGGGTTTGATAGTGCCCCTTTAACGGATAAATATTTTTACTGTTAAATAAACGACTACCATGAAATGATTATTTTCACAAGTGTCTATCGGGGACAGGGGGGATCCTCAAGGAGTGGGGATTTTCAATGGAATTTCCCTTCAAAATTAGAAAATACAACCATATAAACTATTGTTGGTATTTGAAAAGAAAATTCTAAGCACATACCTTTTTTAATTTGTATTTTCTAACATAAAATTTAACCTTTAAAAAACAATAAGTCAGGGTTGAGTTAGGTTGCAACTTCCTTCATATTTAAAACACCCTGAAAGTTGTGTTAAAATTAACAGAAAGTAAATACAATACATGTGATTGAAATAAAACTAAGGAGTGACATTAAAATTTAATTTGAATAGAAATTAACCCATGTATTTTGGAGGCTACCACCACCACCCTCCGTCCTCTGTGCGCTAAATTTTAACTTCTGCTTCAATTTGACAATAAAGGGCGGTCTGCTTAGAGTACAGTTATTCCCCTATTAACGTGGGGTAATTGCCAGTTAATTTTAGTTTTTGCATTTTCCTTCACTTTCCTTTGAGAAAAAACTTTTTTTCTTTTTAATTTGATTGCATAAAAAGACTTAAGTCTGTTCCGTGTGTCGAGTTAGTAGCATATATTACTTTTCACCAAACGCATTGTCACCGAATAAGCCAAGTACCAGAGGGGTCAACTCGCAACAAATTAGGGGGGAAAGTATAATTTACTTTTCAAACTCTGGAAGAAACAAGTTTTGTCATTTCTTACTTTTTTGAGAGAATCAAATGACAAAATTAAAACAAGGTATTTCTTACAAAACAAGGTAATGACAATAATCCCCCCCCCAAAAAAAAAAATTCTGAAGCCTGGAGGGAGGCAGAAAATCTAAGAGGGGAACTTGCACACACACACCCATTTCTGCCACGGCCAAGTCCCACCAACCAATGATAATATTTAAGCATGGTACCACGGATATTTGATCTATCAAACGGTTTGTGGTAACGAACTGTATGTAAAGAGCGATCCGGCTCTATAGTAACCGAAACTCTAAAAGAGGAAATTTTGATACCAATAGATATAGGCTATCAAAAGAATTGGACTTTTATGCTAATTTCAAATATATAAGTTTCATTAAGTTTTATATTACCCATGAATGGTTACGAGCCTGAGAAATTTCTCCTGATTTCTAAAAAAAGGCAGAAAAACCCCCTAAGAGTCATAGAATCCTTATGAAAATCTCACCATCAGATTCAGCGTATCAGAAAACTCAACTGTAAAGGTTTCAAGCGCCTATCTGAAAAAATGTGGGATTTTATATTTTTTGCTAGAAGAAAGATCACGGACGCGTGTTTATTTTTTTTTTTTTTTTCAGGGGCGGATGTAACGACCCAGTGGTCCCAGAATATCGTAAAAGAGCTCATTCGAGCGAAATTAAAAGTCCTAGTGCCCTTTTTAAGTGACCAAGAGAATTGGAGGGCAACCAGGCCCCCTTTTTTCTCAAAATCGTCCGATCAAAATTTTAAGATAGCCATTTTATTCGGCATAATCGAAAGGCCAAATAAATATGCATTTGTAAATACCAGGACCCCCACAGTCCCTGGGAAAGGTCTTTAAGTTACAAAATTTGCCTGTCGTTTATGGTATAGTATTTGTTATTGGGAAGTATGCATACAAATTTTTGGGAAGGGGGCAAACGGGGATAATATTTCCTGGGGAGGGAAGTCTCCAGGGGGAGGGAGATTTTTTAGGGGAAATTTTACATTGGGGGAATTTGCCAGAGTTCCTATACGAAATTCTTCTTATGTCTTGCTTTCTCATTGCCTGCTCAATTTTACACATGGAGATATTAAGGGTAATTGTCCAAGTTAAATTTTCACCAGCATTGAATTGTCTAGAAAATAAACCCTTGAGACAGAGGAATTTTTCAACGGAGGAGTAGCCAGATTTCCTGGCATTACTTAAAAAGCGACCAGAAATTAAATAAGAAACAATTTTTTTTAACTGAAAGTAAGGAGCAATATTAAAACTTAAAACAAACGGAAATTATTCCATATATGAAAGGGGCTATCCCCTCATCAATGCCCCGCTCTTTACGCTGAAGATTGCCTCTTTGTCACAACCCTACTTTTTAAAGTAATAAAAAACTTTAGCGTAAAGAGCAGGGCGTACGTGTTTTTGAACGTTCTAATGACTTTATAACGGATTGTAGCATGAATTTTAAATTAAAAGTGTTAAAAATATGGGAGTGCAAAATAAAGCAAAACTGGAAATATTCTGCATATTCATAGAAAGAAAAATTTACTTAAAAATGTTCTGAGCTTGTTTTAAAAAATATTATTATGAATCTGCTTTAGTTCGTAATAATGATGCATCTATTTTAATTAGAAACTTCTGTAGAAAGTTTCCATCTTCTTGTTAGCAAGTCTTAGAACAGGAAAAAGTTGATTAGGAGCTTCATTCAGCACATGCTTACATGACAAATTTCAGGGAATTTCAATGTCACAATTTTAAAAGAGGTTCCCAAAATAACATGCATATCCCTCAAATGGTATTATTATAACCCTTTAAATGAGATTGAATAAAAAAAAAAATTTTTAACTGAAAGTAAGGATTAACATTAAAAATTAAAACGAACAGACATTATTACGTATCTAAAGGGGTTTGCCCCCTCCTCAATACCTGGCTCTTTACGCTAAAGTTTCTTAGTACTTTTAAAAGAGTGTCTTGTTTTTCTTCTTAAACGGTCCTTATGTTTTAGGAGTCATTATTAAAGAATTGGGACAAAATTCAAACTTTAGCGTCAAGAGTGAGGTGTTGAAGAGAGGGCAACTCCCTTTATATAAATAATAATTTCTGTTCATTTAAGTTTTTAATGTTGCTCCTTATTTACAGTTGAAAAAAATTGTTTTTTCTATTTAATTTCTGATTGTTTTTTTCAAATAATGCCAAGGAATCTGGCCCCACCTCCACGGAGAAACCCTCTCCCCACGGAAATATCCTCTAGAAAAATTCAATAGCGGTGAAAATTTACCCCGGACAAATACTCTTAACAACTCCGTGCGTAAAATTGAGACGGAAAAGAGAAAGCAAGAGTAGTAGTGAGAGAGGGGTTCCAGTTTTAATGGCACAGGTACCAAGATTTTAAACGCATCTCAATTTTAAAGACATCACTACCCATAGTTTATAGGAACCCTGTTTTAAAGGGACCCACAATACGATCGGTCACGAGAACAAATGTTTCGTTACGTCATTGTTTACTTTTGGGGAGACACAACCCTGCAATACGACCGCAGCCCTGTTTCAAATGTTCAGCATGTGTTATGTAATCGAGGATGACGCAATCCTGTGTAACCTTGCTTCAGAACCGTGGGGAACCCCACTTGTATCTGAGCACGGTTCACACGTAGGTGTAACGTAATGCTAGTAGCACGACAATTAAGACGCTAGTGCCACGTAATGCTAATGCTAGTGCCACGTAACACGTGGGTTATACGTAATGACAGCGTCAGGCAGATGAATTTTATTAAGACATTTCAAGACCCTTTTTCAAAACTTTTCAAGACACCTCATTATCTTTTTTTTCTTTCAGTGCGTTTGTTTTCTTTCAAAGGGTTTTTTCTTTAGTTCTTACGTAATGAGGAATGTTTAAGGATGACGCATTCTCCTGTGAACCGTCTCTTCAGAGTTCATGGGGGTTCTTCTGACTTTATCTGAGTACGACAAACGCACGTGGAATGTTACATAATACTTTCTGACACTTTATTTTTCTTTCAATACATTTTTTCTCAAAGGATCATTATATTATAACTATTTTTGTCGTCATTAGGACTTGAAAGATCATTTCCAACGGAACAAAGCCTTAATTATCTGAACCATGAAAACCTTCCCAATATTCTGTTTTGAGGAATACATTCTAGGAAATAACCATTTACATGAAAATAAGAATCCCCATTTTCCAATCGATACAATGATTTCCAACCCTTTCCAAATAAGCGCACAAAGTCCCCTGTCCTATTGACTTTAAATTATTTAAGACACCTGCCAGTTTTCCGCACTAATGCGATCTAGACAAGCAGAAGCTAAGTAGTTTTGCTGTTAGATTTTTCATTGCGTAAATTATTGGGTATTGAAACTTTATCCTGGAACAAGAAATGTAAAAGACACAGGCTTTTGTACATACAAACCTATTAATTAAAACAAATTTACAGCATTATTAAAACACAGAAAAAGCAGTTGAAAACACGACAAAAAGTGAAAACAAGCTTATAAAAGGATAAAATAAAGGAAAGTTCGAGTTCACTTCTTAGGATTCAAAAGAGATCGGAGGGCAACAAGCCCCCCCCCCCCCCACGTCTTCTTTTTCCAATCCTATCTGATGAGAATTTTGAGATAGGTATTTTGTTAGAAATATCTCAAAGGTCACATAAGAAAAATTCGGTGTCAATACAACCCTCAGGGCCCGGGGGAAGGCGTCCTAAGTTATACCCTGAAGGCATGCAGGGTTCTTATGAAAGGGATGCTCGTATAAACTTCATAGAGGGCTCATTTCACTGGAAATTGAAATTTCTAGTTCACTTTTTAGAGCCAAGCGATTGAAGGGCAACTAGCCCCCCACTCGTTCTTTTTTCTCCAAACCCATCCGCTACAAATTTTAAGATAGAAATTCATTTTAAATTTTTCAAAAATTAGATAACAAAACTCCGGTGTCAAAACAACCCTTCCCAGGGCCCGGGGGTAGGTGTCGTAAATGTTGTCCTAGGGGGCGTATAAGGTTCTTATGAAAGGGATGCTTGTATGAACTTCAGATAGGGCTCATTTGATTGGAAATTGAAAGTTCTAGTTCACTTTTTAAGAGTCAAAGGATATCAGGGGGCACTAGCCCCCCCCCCACACCCTTTTTCCCCAAACCAATCCGATAAAAATTTTGAGATAGTCATTCCATTTAAAATACTTCAATGTTCAGATAAGAAAAACTCCTGTGTCGACGCAATCCCCCAGGGTCCGGGGCCAGGCGTTGTAAGTAATACTCTGGGGGCATATATGGTTCTTATGGAAGGGATTCTCGTATAAACTTCGGATGGGGCTAATTTGACTGGAAATTTGAAGATCTCTTTCACTTTTTAAGAGTCAAATGAGAAAGGAGGGCAACTAACCCCCCTCCCTCAACATCCTATTTTCATCAAACTCATCCGATAAGAACTTTGAGAGAGCCGTTTTTTCAAAATGGTTCAAAGATCATGTAACGAAAACTCCGGGATCGACACAATCCTTCAGGGCCTGGGTTAGGCATTGTAAGTATGCCCGGCGGGCATTCCAATCAAATGAGCCCTCTCTGAAATTTATACGAGCATCCCTTTCATAAGAACGATATATACCCCAGGGCATAACTTACAGCGCCTGCTCCCGGGCCCTGGGGGCTGATTTGACCCAGGAGTTTATGTTATATGGTTTTTGAACTATTTTGTAATAAACGGCTATCTAAAAGTTCTTATCGGAAGGGTTTGAGGAAAAACAGCTGTGGAGAGGGGGGCTTAAGTACCCTACGATCTCTTTTAACTCTTAAAAAGTGAACTAGAACTTTCAATTTCCAATCAAATGAGCTCTCTTTGAAGTTTATACGAGCATTGCTTCCATAAAAACCATATGTGCCCAACTTCTACCCCCGGGGCCCTTGGGGGTTGTGTCGAGACCGGAGTTTTTGTTATGTGATCACTGAACTATTTTTAACAAAATGTCTATCTAAAAATTTTATCGGATGCATTTTGGAAAAAAAGCGTGTGGGCTAGTTGCCCTCCGATCACTTTTGACTCTTAAAAATTACACTAGAACTCTCGATTTCAAATCGAATGAGATCCCTTTGAAGCTTATATGATGACCCTTCCATATGAAGTGCCTCCGGGAAAATAAATAATAAATACATAATAATAAAACATTGGAGCCGTATGGCCTTTACTATAGGCAACGCTATAGCTTTGCCTCTGATATACAGGCGAAATGTTTGTTTGATTGTTCTTAATTCTTCCTACTGCCCATAGACCCTCTGTTTTCAAGATTTACTCCTTAGCTTTTGTAACTTCCTTTGTTAGTGGAATTTTAATTCTTTTGTTGATAAATTGGTTTTAAGTTGGTTAAATTAAGAAGCATTGATAAAAGTAAGAAAAAAAAGAATTAAATAGTTCTAACAATTTGGAATTGAGTGCTGTCTGAAATTTTTAAGTTTTATTTTCTACTAGTACACTGTTTTTCTTAAATTGGCTATTGCTTATTCGTTTATCATTTCCTTTACGCCTTGTTTTTTAGCTTAGTAATTTTTTAATTAAATTGATCAGGGTTGGCTGATTTCAGAAATATTGATGTAAGTAAGTAGACTAGCGAGTTAGTTCAGGGTATTCAGACATATGTTCTATCATGAAATAAGGAGAAGCCCAGATTAACTACCTTAGTTCAACATAATACAAATTCTTTACAACAAAACCACGACTGAAGTATTGAAATTATTATAGATTATAGAATACAAAGTATTGAAATTATTATAGAATGAAATCCATTCAATTCACGATGCAAAAACTAAATTTAAAAAAAAAAACAAGTTTTTTCCACTGAAAGTAAGGAGCAATATTAAAACTTAAAACGAACATAAATTATTACGTATATGAGGGGGTTTGCCCCCTGGTCAGTACCTCACTCTTAACGCTTAAGTTCGAATTTTGTTCCAATTCTTTAAGAATGACCCCTGTATCACAAAGGCCGTTTAGTTAGAATAGATAGCTATTTTGAAAGTACTAAAAAGAACTTTAGCGTAAAGAGCGAAGTATTGACTAGGGGCAAACCCCTTCATATAAGTAATAATTTCTACTCGTTTTAAGTTTTAATATTGCTCCTTACTTTCATTGGAAAAAAAACAGTTTTTTTTATATTTAATTTCTGATCGTTTTTTAAATAATGCTGGTAAATCCGGCGCCCCTTAACAGAAATGGCCCTCTCCCCATAAAACCCCCACCATAAAAAGATCCTCCAACGTAAGCCCCTCCTCCAACCCTCACCCCACCAGAAAAAATCTCTCCATAAAACGATATACTTCCCAATAACCAATATTATAAGTAAACAATGGGCAAAGTTCATAGCTTGCAAAACTTTCCCTGGGGACTCTGGTGGATTTAGTCATTCTCAAAGACATATCTATTATATTTTCGACTATTTTGAACAAAATAGCTATCTCAAAATTTTGATCGGATGACTTTGGGAAAAAATAAGCGTGGGAGGGGGCCTAGTTGACCTCCAATTTTTTTGTTACTTAAAAAGGGCACTAAAACTTTTCATTTTTGTTCGAATAAGCCCTCTGGCGATATTCTAGGATCACTGGATCGATACGATCACCGCTTGGTGGAAAAAAGAATAAAAACACGCATCAGTGATCTTTCTTCTGGCGGAAAATACAAAATTCCACATTTTTGCAGACAGCAGCTTGAAACCTTTACAGTAGGGTTTCCTGGTACGCTGAATCTGATGGTTTGATTTTCAATATAACTTTTGTGGGGTGTTTCCTCCTTTTTCGAAAATAAGGCAAATATTTTCAGGTTCGTAGCTTTTCACCGGTAAAATTAAACTTGATGAAACTTATATATTTGAAATCAGCGTAAAAATATGATTATTTTGATGTATGTACTGGTATCAAAATTCCGTTTTTTAGTGTTTCGGTTACTATTGAGCCGACTCGTTCCTTACTTACAGTTCGATACCATGAACTGTTTGATACAAAATAGTATCTTTGTTGAATGTCGTCACTGTCTCACCTGTGTTTGTACGTGTGTTTAAACATTGTCACACCTGTGTAATAACTATCACACCGTCACTGTGTTTATATTGTCACTGTCACCTAAAGGTAGCATCTGGTATTATTAAGCTTCTGAATTAATTTTTAGAACCCTTCTTTAAAGCTGTTCTCATAGAGGACCCGCAGAGAAATACGTGTTGAATCACACTTTCATCGTCTTACCCTGGGTTCCCACTGATGCGCGATTACACAAAAACGGCCGTTTTTGCACGAGATATCAAATTTCCTGTTGTTTTACTTGAAAGTTTATGCGTCACAAGGGTTCATTAGCTACGTTGAAGTATTTCTGCGCGCAAATTGCATTCATTATTGAGAATTGAAAGCTTTGTAGAACCAAAAATTGAAAGTAACTGAGAAACTAATAATGCTTATCAAAAGTTTTACACTATTATTTAACAAACAACAAGAGGGTCATGTCCTTTTAAAAAAAAATGTATTAATACGTGAACTCTGGGGGGATATTTACATGGAAATAAGCATAGACGATAAATTATATTTTTCATTGGGTATAGCTAGCCAAGGCTAATACAGGTTAGCCCTTTGAATGTTTTCTTGGTTTCTAGAACTTGATTCCTATGCAAATGTTTTATAAATATTTCATAATGTTCTTTGTGATTCAATGGCTGCAGTCAATCGTTTCTATCTGACCATTTTTGCGATTTTCCTGCATACGCTATCCGTCAGCCCCTTTGCGTTTAAAAAAAACGCATCAAGGGGAACCACAGCTTACTCTACATTACCCTGCTGTTCTTCCGTCTTAGAGCAGATTAGCAAACGGTTTAGCCCTCATTCCATAGGTGTGAAAGTTTCAGATATGACCTTTAATTGTGACAATGACGATATAATTCTTAACTTAGATGGGGTGCAGACTTGATAGGATTCAGGCGATAAGCCTCATTATTTCTGTATTTGTCCTTCACATGTTCTGATGATGATTAAGCTCTACGAATTTGTTTTTGACAATATTATTATTGATATCGTCATTATGGTTAAAATGACGATATAATTCTTAACAAGCTCTATGAATTTGTTTTCTCAATTTCTTCTCCAACATAAGTCAGTCTTACAGATTCAGTTCAACAGAGATCGTCTCTCTCTCTCTTTTTTTCCTACTAGAAGAGCAAAACAAGTTTTTAGGCTCTGGACTCTCTAAGATCCGACACAAAGCTGCATAAAAGCTGTAAAAAGTTCATTTTAAATCAAGTAAAAAATTTTACTGAATAAATTAAGGATTGCGTAAATACACATTTATTGTTTCTAGGACACTGAAAAGTTAATGGGATAAAAAGAAATTCAGAAGCCAGAATTGTACTCTATAAAGGAAGTATTGACTGTTTGTTAAGAGTGAGTTTTGCCTTTTTCTTATTCTCTTTTCTATATTTTACTTTTTTTTAATGCTCACCTATCCGCATTGGCATTCGATTATCAAGTCGTTTTTCTTCCTCCTTTCTTCTTATCTTTTTCTGCGTTGAATTTTTTTGTGTGCTCACCTATCCGTGTTCTCAGTCGTTTTTCTTCTTCTCTTTTTCTTTTCTTCGTATTTTTTCTGCATTATACTTTTTCATTCTCACCTATCCGTACTGTCAATTGGTTATCAAGAAGTCAATTTTCTTCTCCTCTTCATCTTTCCTTCTTATCGTTTTTTATATTTTATTTTTGGTGCTCATCTGTCCTTAATAATTAGACATAAATTAATCTAAAAATTGATAACCAATTGAAAGTAAGGAACAACAATAAAACTTAAACGAACAGAAATTATTCCGTATATGAAGGGGCTATCCCCATCCTCAATCCTTCGCTAGTTACACTAAAGTTTTTTAGTCCCTTAAAACAGAATATTTTTCCAATTATATGGCCCTTGTTTTCCAGGAATCATTTTCAAAGAATTAGGACAAAAATTTAAACTTTAGCATAAAGAACAAAGGAGTGAGGAGGGGAAAGGTCTTCTAATATACGGAATAATAAAACCGCATCAGACGGAAAAATGAAACCAATTAGTTTTACATATTTGAAACATTCTCGTAAGGCAATCTTATCATTTCTTGTTTCTGGAGGAACCAACAAACCTGCTTTTCGACAATATTGTTGGCTTAAAAGCCGCTTGCATTAAGTTTAAGCCAATAAAAACAACAACAAGTAATTTTCTCAAGAAATAATTCTGTTTATAGAAGTTAAGCCAAATCAGAAGAATCTCTTCAGCTGAATATTTACTTTTTTGACAGTAAATTTGATAAGAGAATCTACTTTTCCTCATAATATGTGACAAAATATGTGAGGAAATTTGAACAGAAGTCTTTCAAAGAAAAGCAATGAGCTAACAGGAGATGAAAAAGTCATATACCGTAGTAATTCAAGCAATTCAAATGAACAGAAACTTAACTGAGTAGTCAAATTAAACGTAATAAATAATTTTTTAGGCGACAAATGCTAAGCATGACAAGATGAAAAAATATATTCGTAAAGAAGAAAGAAGAAGAATATTTCCAGCTAGTGAAAATGAAAAAAAAAATATTCCAAATATTTGGGATGAGACCTCCACTCAACCGCCTCAGTGCCGAAAAATAAAATAAAAGTAAAGCAGAATTAAATCACCACTACAATAATTTAGTGGTTTATTGTCTATTTACTCGTAAAACAACTACCTACAATTTTCTAAAGCGTTTGGAAAAAATATTTTTGACCCTTAAAGGCCAAATACACTTTTATCTTACGTTTGGTCTCCCTTGCCTAAGGGACTTACAGCTGTAAGTTTCAAATAGATCAATTACAACAAGTTTTTGGCTTCTCGAGTACACTTTTTCCTCCTAGCAAAAAAGGGTGAACTCCCTTAGCCCAAAACAATTCTTGAAACTTTGAAGTAAATCACTGAAATTTTTGGCCCATTTTTGGACTCTTTTTTCGAAGGGGCATAGAAACATTCACCTAGACTTACAGTAGAAAGGGGGGTGCTACTCCGACGCGCACCACGTGGTTTATGGT
>JAQQPU010026969.1:0-11244 GCA_029168905.1 Artemia sp. Kazakhstan ARC1039 | reverse complement strand
ACTACTACTACTACTACTACTTCTACTACTACTACTACTACTGCTACATAGAACGATGCCTAAGTATAGAACGATGTGGACACAATGTATTATTTATTTATATTTTTTTTTGTTTTATGTTTTCTTTTAGACCAGGGCACTTCGTATCCAAGGAGTTGTCGTAGAAACTTCAAAAAGGGCTCCTTCAATTGAAAATTGGAAAGGCTGGTGCCCTTTTTAATAGCCGAAAGTGATTAGAAGACAACTAACACCCCTTCCACGCACACCATTTCCCCAAACACATCCAATCAAAATTTTGAGATAGCCATTTTGTTCAACGTAGTTGAACGATCTGGGAATTATGTCTTTGAGGACATTCCCTTCACAGCCCTCAAGACAAGTATTGTAAGTTATGCCCTGGGGACATATAAGGTTTTTATAGAAAGCGTTGTTGTGGAAACTCCAAAAAGGGATCATTCGATTGGAAATTGCAAGGGCTAGTGCCCCTTTTAACGGTTGAAAGTGATTAAAGGGCAACTAAACCCCCTCTCACGCCCACCATTTCCCCAAACACACCCAATCAAAATTTTGAGATAGAAATTTAGTTCAACGTAGTTGAAAGTTCTGGAAATTAGGTCTTTGAGGATGATAACCCCCTCAGAGCCCTCAGGGCAAGGGTTATAAGTAATACCCTGGGGGCATATAAGGTTTTTATAGAAGGTGTTGTCATAGAAACTTCAAAAGGGGCTCATTCAATTGGAAATTGAAAGGGCTAGTGCCCTTTTTAATAGCCGAAAGTGATTGGAAGGCAACTAACACCCCTTCCACGCACACCATTTCCCCAAACACATCCAATCAAAATTTTGAGATAGCCATTTTGTTCAACGTAGTTGAACGATCTGGGAATTATGTCTTTGAGGACGACATTCCCTCCACAGCCCTCAGGGCAAGTATTGTAAGTTATGCCCTGGGGGCATATAAGGTTTTTATAGAAAGCGTTGTCGTAAAAACTTCAAAAAGGGATCATTCGATTGGAAATTGAATACTACGAGGTGTGCTCTCAGTATAGCAAGTAGGAGACAAAAATAAATAGATTTTTTATCTTGAAATAACAGAAAATCTCTTTTAGTTCTAGCAGTTTTATTTGCTTACACATTCCTCTTATTCTTACGCATGAAAACTTGTTTTATTTTTCTTCCATGTTTAGCAGCAAGAATTTAAGTCCTAAATGCGTTCTTGCGAAATGTCAGACGCATTAAAACTTTGTGTCTGGATTTTATTTTATTTGTTCTTACTAGCTTTAGTTGAAACTAGTTAAACTGGTCTTAGTTAAGTACTCAATTTCGTACTTTTTTTTAGTAGATTAACTTCAAGATCGCACAACAATTTGTTAGGAACTCGTGGAACCTGTTTCTCCACTTTTTAAGATTCGATTGGCATTACTATTCAATTGTTTTTTATGTATTTGGCTATATCTGTCTCCCTCCCTCCCCCCCCCCTCTTTCAATTTATTTATTTATCTATCTCTCAAGGTTTATTTTTAGCGAACCCATCTTGAGATATTCAAAAGATATTATGTCATCCATTCTGCAAGATCTCCATCAAGTTCTCTCATTCAAGGATTCCTCAGGAACCTAGGGTTCCGGCAATGGTCCCGAGAGGTTTTCCAA
Source organism: Artemia sp. Kazakhstan ARC1039 (assembly GCA_029168905.1). Classification (NCBI taxonomy): domain Eukaryota; kingdom Metazoa; phylum Arthropoda; class Branchiopoda; order Anostraca; family Artemiidae; genus Artemia; species Artemia sp. Kazakhstan ARC1039. Next base: position 9,595 of record JAQQPU010026969.1, on the reverse strand, counting down.
GAAAGCTGTGACGAAACCACCTGGTGGAAAAATGTTTGAGATACGGTATTTATTGTAAACGGGCCCCTTCTGATATCTACGACGCAGAAAGTGTAAGAGTGAGGAGGTTGAGGAAAACTGATGTAATACAGGGTATGACCTCAGTATAATGAGCTATATGCTCTGTTTTGAACCCCATCTTATTTCACACTTCCCATCATTTTGCATATGCTCATTATTTTGGTTACTTTTCCATGTTTTTCGCTGCCTTTTCATGTTTTTTTAATCTTCTACTTTTTATCAATGTTTAATGCTTTCATTATTTGTTCATATTTTTCATTACTTTTTCATATTTTCATTACTTCCCCACACTATCATTACATTTACATACTTTCATCACCTTTTTCATACTTCTTAATATTTCCACTACATTTTCATTACTTTTTCATACTTCCTACTATTTTTACATAGTTATCTTTACTTTCATCGCATTTTCATGCTCATCATTACTTTTCCAAAATGTTCGTAAGCTTCATTAATCTCCATACTTTTACCCATACTTTCTCATACTTTAATACTTTACTTGTTTTCATGCTCTTTTCGCAATTAATTTTTAATAAAAAAAAGTTATTACACCAATTCATAACGTCACTTAAGCAAGTAGTTCTCCTTCTTCTTTTTAGATTAAATTTCCCCCCAATTCCAAAAAAATTAGATTCTCGTTACTTCGTTATATTTTCAATAGTTTTCCAATTTTACCATTACTTTCTAAATGTAGAAATATGGATAATACGAGAATAAGCTTATTTTTCCTAATTTAAATGTTTTCCATAAAAATAAATTTGAGCAAATACAGAAAATAGCTCTAAAGATAGAAAAATGTAGAAGACAAGTTTAAATATATATAATAAGAATAAAAGCTCTTTTTTTCTTAATTTAATCGTCTTTTCGTCAAAACAAGTTTATATAAATATAGAAAATGAGTCTAAATATATAAAAAATAAGTTTAAATGCATAAAATATAGAAAGTAAGCAAATAATTTTATCTTTTTTCTGTCTTTTCATCAAAATAAGTTTAAATAGATACAGAAACTAAACTCAAATATAAAATAAAATATAAGTTCAAATATAGGAAATACAGAGATATACAAAATATGGAAAATTAGTTTATTTTATCTTATTTTATTATCTTTCATCAAAATAAGTTTAAATAAATATAGAAAATAAGTTTATATATATATAAAATGTATGTAGGCCTATATTTTTTTCTTTTGATGATTTTATTTGTATTTTCATCGAAACGAGGTTAAATACATAAAATATAGAAATTGGGAAAATGAGAAAATTATTTTGTTATTTCTTATTTTATTTGTCTTTTCTATATAAAAATATAGAAATACAAAAATTTGAATTTTCATCGAAACGACATTAAATACATAAATATAGAAATAAGCAAAGTAAGAATGCAGAGAAACAAATCTAAATATACAAAATAAGTTATTTTTTACTTTATTTGTCTTTTTATCAAAATGAATTTAAATAAATATAAAAAAAAATAAAATATAGAAAAAATATAGAAAAACAAATTTATAAGTTCATTTTTTCTTATTTTATTGTCCTTCCATCAAAATAAATCTATATGAATACAAAAATATAAGTTTACCTTTTGATGCTCTTGGCAAACGAGTTCAATTGGCAGTTTCTTTTGAGAGTTTCTAATAGTCTTGTCTGCCCCTTTCTCAAGTAAAAGCCTGATTATATTGAACTGCTCGTCCTCTTTTATGTTTGGCAAAGTAGCTGCGTAGTGGAGAGGCGTGTTATTATTGTACATCTTTGCGTTCGCACTGGCCGGAGACGCACTGAGGAGAAGTTCAAGCAACTTGAGGTCCCGCTTCTCCAATGCTGCGTGAATTGCACCTTTACAACTCGTTCGGTCCTTTAAGAATATAACTTAAATTAGAGTTTCAATATTTTACAACCTTCCCCACGAGTTTCGAGTGTTCCAAATAAATAAAATTGTTGACAACAGGTCCCAAAAAAGAGCAAGGGAAGTAGTTGACAAAATGGAATTTATCACTTTGAGCGCGGTCTGCGTGAGACTCGATCCTTTAAAATATTCTTGTCAAAAATGCATTTTATTTTAATAGTAGGTTCTCAATACTTGCAAAAGGCACTACATATAGCGATTTCCTTTCAAATGTGCCCTTAAACAGCTCTCTATGATGTTCCAGTGCCCTGCTAGTGGCGAAGAAAAAAAGAGGATACAGTAGTGCTACCCATTCAAAAAAATGATTTTCCCAGCTGTTCAAAGTGGGAGGCTGTAAGTTCCTTTTGGAGGGGGAGGGGGGATTTGACAAAAATGAGCGATTCCAGTGGCGCATATTTTTATATTCGACATTATTTTCGTGCGTTTTCAGCTTATCTTTCCACATTCCCTTTTTTTAATCCCACCTCCTCTCCTCTCGGTGAGGAGGTGGGATCTCCTCAACTCATCCCTCTACCTACTTCTCAGCAGAAATGCAGGCATGTCGCAACTTGTTTGGACCAGAATCATACAAAGATTTCAGAATCAAAATAATTAAAGGTATGAATTGGAATTCGAAATCAGTATGTTAGGAATCAAATGTGGATCGTGAACCCTGAAACACCCTTCTCTGCAATTTTGTTTTGCAGCTAAAGAGTGAGTTGCACTCCGGTGTTCACGAAAAAACGAGGGGGTTACGTCCATATCAGCCACTTCTCACTCTTTGCGCAATTATTCACCTTTGGTATAGGCATGTTTCAAGAAAGATATCCCGTTAGGTCTAATGACTTTCCCTTATAGAAAAGGATTTTTCCTAAATATAATATAACCCGTAGCACTCGCCAAGCGCTATCATAGGCAGCGCGCCAGCGCTTACACGTAGAAAATACCTTTTTGAGGAGGACACTCCCCACAACCCATGGGGCAAGGGTTTTAAGTTATGCCCTGAGACCATATAAGATTTTTATAGAAGGCATTGTCGTAGTAACTTCAATAAAAGCTCATTCGACTGGCAATTCAAAGGGCTAGTGTACTTTTTAATAGTTGAAAGTGATTGGAGCCCAACTACTCGAAAGAAGCCTCATTTCACACGTACAGTTTGGATTTCATAGGCAGCGCGCTAGCACTGCCTAAGTAAAGAACAATGTGGGCACAATGTGTTGCTTTTTTTTTTTTTTTTTTTTTCCTCCATAACTGGGCACTTCGTATCGAAAGAGTCGTCGCAGAAACTTCGAAAAGGGCTCATTCGATTAGAAATTGGAGTGGCTAGTGCCCTTTTTAATAGTTGTAAGTGGGCATATAAGTTTTTTTTATAAAAAGGCGTTGTCGTAGAAACTTCAAAAAAGGTTCAGCGTAGTTGATTTCCAGATAGAAAATATCTTTTTGAGGAGGATACTCCCCCACAACCCTCGGGGCAAGGGTTTTAAGTTATGCCCTGAGGACATATAAGATTTTTATAGAAGGCGTTGTCGTAGAAACTTCAAAAAAGGCTCATTCGATTGGAAATTCAAAGGGCTAGTGCCGTTTTTAATAGTCGAAAGTGATTGGAGGGCAAGTAGCCCCCCACACCCATCATTCCCCCAAATACATCCAATCAAAATTTTGAGATTGTGGAGGACACTCCCCCAAAACCCTCGGGGCAAGGGTTTTAAGTTATGCCCTGGGGGCATATATCCAAGTATATCCAATCAAAATTTTGAGACAGCCATTTTGTTCAGCGTAGTTGATTTCCAGATAAAAAATTTGTTTTTGAAGAGGACACTCCCCCACAACCCTCAAGGCAAGAGTTTTAAGTTGTGCCCTGGGGGCATATAAGGTTTTTGGAGAAGGCGTTGTCGTAGAAACTTCAAAACAAGCTCATTCGATTGGAAATTCAAAGGGCTAGAATCCTTTTTGATAGTCGTAATTGATTGGAGGGCAACTAGGCCCCCCACGCCCATCAGTCCCCCAAACACATCTAATCGAAATTTTGATATAGCCATTTTGTTCATCGTAATTGATTTCCAGATAGAAAATATCTTTTTGAGGAGTACACTCCTCCACAACCCTCGGGTTTTAAGTTACAACCCCCACAACTCAAGGGTTTTAAGTTATGTCCTGGGAGCATATAAGGTTTTTATAGAAGGCCCTGTCGTAGAAACTTCAAAAAGGCTCATTCGATTGGAAATTCAAAGGGCTAGTGCCCGTTTTAATAGTCGAAAGTGATTGGAGGGCAACTAGCCCCTCCCCCACGCCCTCATTCACCCAAACACATCCAATCAAAATTTTGAGATAGTCATTTTGTCCAGCGTAGTTTATTTCCAGATAGAAAATATGTAGGAACGTTTCAAACAAAAATGTCATTTCACTTTGAACTATATGTTAGTCAGTGGCGGATCCATGGGGGACGAGGGGGGCACCTCCCCCCAAGAGTAGTCTAAAATAGTGTAATTTACTTAATTAACTCAAGTTTGCGTTAATTAAACTTGCTCATAACGCAAGTTTATCGGATCAACCTATTTTACCCTCCCCCCTAAAAAAAAATTTCGGATCAACCTATTTTGCCCCCTCCCCCTAAAAAATAAAATCCTGGATCCGCCCCGTTTCGATATTAGTTTCGGTATTAAAGACCAAACAAAGGACTGTAACAAAGCCACAATTTTACAATGAAGCACCTCTATTTCCCCTCTGGGGTCTCGGCTGCTGCAACTGGAAAGGCGCTTTCGAATACGCAATTTAAACACTGAATTTTGCAGGAAAGCAAAAAGACCAGGGGTATTTGACTTTTCATGATGATGGCTTTTTTGGCCGTTCAGCATTGCAGCATCAAGCCTCCCAGGGCCAAAAATGCTGCATAGATGTCTCCTCCCCCTCAATCTGTTAAAAATTTCACTTTCTACTTTCTCCCATATGGCTGCAATTTCCATAGAATCCTTTTCAGTGAACTCCCTACTTTTCGTTTAGTCCCAAACATAAGGCCAAAAAGCACAATTTTTGGCACCACATCATCCTTTATCCCTAAACGTGGTTTAGCCATCTTAAAAGTTCTTTCATTGTAGTGGGATTAGACCTCATTTTTGGTACAGCTTATTATTTTATATACTAACAACTACCGACAACGGTATTCTAACGACTTTCTAAATCTATCCTCCAGTGCCAATTACTCCAGTGCCGGATCCAAGAGGGGGTGAGGGGGTACGCGCCCCTAGCGTAGTCTAAATTAGTGTAATTTACTTAATCAACCCAAGTTTGCGTTAATTAAACTTGCTCCTAACGCAAATTTATCGGATCAACCTATTTTGCGCCCCCCTAAAATATTTTTATCGACTCAACCTATTTTGCCCCCCCCCCTAAAAAAATCCACCCCTGAATTACTCTGGAATACATCGCGCATATCATCTTAGATCTTAGAAGCACCAACGCTTATGAGCTATGCTTGACCAGTGCCATTATAGTAGTTTCCAATAGTCTAACCTCAGTTTTCTTGACTGGCTTCTCGAAAAAATAACCAATCAGGCTTTAAAAGGGGGGAGTGTTTTTGTATCACTAGATATCACATTCCCTTGGCCGTTTAAATTTTGTCACTCAGTATGGGTCAACCCGGTTTTAGAAGGGTGGGGGTTCTCTTCGAAAATAAGGAATGATGTGACTGGCTTGTAGAAATACGTCACAAAAATGTAACCATCACGTATAATGTCACAAAAATGGAATAAAAGGACAGTGACATCTCTTTCCGCTGTGGTTGTATTCTATAAATGACGATGTACCCAGCCCGTCGAAACTAAAGGAGGGGGGAGGGGCTTAAAAAACATAAACGGTCTCCTTATAGACCGTATTATGATGAATGTAACATAAATTGGATATATCGTAAATAAATTTCCTATTATAACAGCATACATATTAATAACTATATTCTTGTCATATTGAACTAATCATGTTTTTTGGAACTCGGGAAGAAGATTATATACCGGTACAGAAGAAGGTATTGGAACAATGGTTTCACCGTGATTAGTTGAGGATGATGGGGTATAAGCCCCAATTTCACAAACACAACGTAGAACAAATTTTGGTCTAGCATAACTGAACTGTGACTTGGAACAATGTAATTAACGTGTTGGAGAAACCACAGGAGGTCAATGTTAAAACATTAAGCTAGTGAATGAATTCGTGAATATCAACAATGCGATACCCAACAGTGATCAACGGTAGGGTTCAACATTATCTGGCCTTGTTCTTCAACAGGTTGCCAACGGCGTGGTGATGGTCCGTGGAAATTCCCGCTGACTGGTGACTTTGTGTCTGTCACATTAAGATGAAAAAATTGATCATTGTAATTCGAATTATTGCACATTTTTACAGAGCACAGGGCCTTATCCAGGATTTTTCGGGAGGGGGGGGGAGTACAAAAAACTTTAAAAACGCATGTTTATGTTAATTTTTGCTAAGTTTTTTTATGAATCGGACAAACATTTCGGGGGGGGGGGGTCAACACCCCCCTGAATACGGCCTTGGCGGAGAATATTCTTTCCTAATTTAGTTTTTTTTTTCGTCCACCCCATTAACGCTCGCATGAAAAGGTTTCAAAAGTCCGAGCCCTTTCTCATCTGTTTACCTCTTTCCCCCATTTTACGCTTCGTTAAATCCCTTTTAAACTCTGCTCACTTTGTACTACATTGACATTTTGCCCCATTTTACACTATGTTTATAATTAAACTTTTTGGTACTTATGCATTATACGGTACTCACGAAAGAAGTCAAATTTGGTTAATGCAAATGAAATAAAAATAAAATACGATGAATATATAATAGTTTAAAACCAAATTTGGGCTATATATTTGCACATTAGGGGGGTGGGGGGCAAAGCATAGAATATATTAAATATTTAACCTAGGTACCTCCCTCCCCGAAACCCCCCCCCCCCCCCCAAAAAAAAGCAGTTTAAATAATTGTAAACTCAATGAGAAACCACGCTTTGCGATCAATTTATCTCTTGCAAATACCCATTTGACGGGTTTCCATTAATATTTGCTTGTACAGTTTATAGCGGTGGGTACCGCATAATGCATAAGTACCAACTTCTGTCTTCTCTTACTGTTTGATTTTACAATCATTTGCTTGTTACTTTTTCTTATTATTTTTGACTGACCTTATCTTTAAAATTTATAAACCGTTTTAACAATGCCCACCAAACCATTTAGCTTTGATCCTTTTCTTAGTTCGGGGTCTACAATCCATTTTACCCTAATAAACATGTATATTATCTTGTAACATGTTTAGTTTTTTGATCATTTTATCTTCTTGACTGTTTGGTTATGACCTTCATTGGCTTATTACTTATTTTTATTGTTTTGTTTCTATTGTAAATTTGTGTTTCATGTTTTTACTATTGGGTTCTCATTATTCCTTACTCTCACCTTTAGTATATTTGTTTTTACTTTTTTCTTTCCTTTTTTTTATTTGACGTAAATCGTAAATTTGACAAATTTGGCTGGTGACATTCATTTTTCAGGGAATCCTATCTCATGGGACCAATTAGCCTCATTTTTACCTGGAGCAATTACCATTCTTATGCAGTCAGATCTAATAGAAAAAGATAACCCAAATCTAAATAGTAAACAAGGAACTTCATGATACGATCATGATACGGTAAATGGATTAAGTAGCTACAATAATTGCAAGCCACCTTAACACTATTGATAACAACAAAGATTAGCTTTATTTTTCCAAAAATATATACATAAATAACAAAGCACACATGCTTTACACTGTTAGGGGCTAAACACAACATTAAACAACCATATCTTAAGGTTCAAGATAAACGTAATACAGTTGTTATGTCGTTAATTGTTTTAATAAAAAACAAATGTGTGTTTCAGGGAGGCGAATGTGACCAATATGTATCAGTCATTTTTTGAAATGTAATACAGAAGTCAATATTTCGGACCAGTGCGCCTGCGCATATACGCCAGGTCATCCGAGGATTGTGAAATGGTCTTTGATTGGATGAAACTGATCGCATGACATCACTTTCAACAAATCAAATGCCTTTTCCACTGACATGAAGTCATTGAAAGGAAAAGTGGTATTTTATGCATTTAGTCAAAGCGCCACAGACAGCCAATTGAAACCACTATTTGTCGAGTAAAATCATTTTACGGTCCTTCTGGTTCGAGTTTGGCAGTTCTGGTATGGTTCCTAATACTATCCGTGAATGTACGTGCACATTGAAAGTGCGCAAGCACACTGGTCCAAAATAGTGATACTCAGGTGTTACACAAATGATACTGAATCACTCTGGCCACCCTGTTTGTGCATCTGTGTGTAAAAGTTTTAGACATTTTCTTATATCAGTAGTACACAAATTTTCAAAGAGGGAAATAGTCTTTGTACAACATATTAAAATATTTACAAAATTGTACTAAATTAGGTAATATTCGAAAAGGCACGCACAGCCATACTCGTCATACATAATTTTTCGCTTTTTTTTTAACAAGATATATTATTGCGAAACTTTTTGGGGTTTTCGAAGTTTGTCAAATTAAATGTTTCTTCACACCAATCCATACTTCTAAAGCATAATTTTTCATTTTTTTAATAAAAATATTATTGCGAAACTTTTTTTTCAAAGTTTGTCAAATTAAATGTTTCTGAAAAGATGGACTCGACCTTTTCCTGTATTTAATTTAACGCATCGTTAAACCGTCTTGCTTTGAAATGAACGAATTTTTCAAGATTGTCACGTAGCCCACTTTGAATAATCTCTGAGGGATTGGTCACTAGTAGAGATGACCCTAAAGGTCCGATCAGTACACCATATATGGGCATAGAACCACGTGGTTTATGGTCTTTGTCAGTGAGAATTTGAAAAACAGGAATTTTCTCACATTTATGGATGGTTTTATGGACTTTGTCAGTGAGAATGAAAAAACAGGAACTTTGTCACATTTATGTCTGTTTTCATGGATGGTTATGTGTGTTGATTATTTGATGTTTTTATGGATTTTGTCAGTGAGAATGGAAAAACAGAAACTTTCTCACTTCCTTCTTGTTGTTGTTCAAGCCAGATGTTACGAGTTTCCGGGAAACAGTATTTGTTATTGTTGTTTCCAAGCCAAATGTTATGAGTTCCCGGAAACAGTTAATTAATGTCTGACAGATGACGTCAAGTTAATTAATGTCCTTGCATTTCCAAAGAGAATTGTCACCGAGAAACAGTTAGATCACACATGATGTCATGATTGATTGATTGACACGAAAGGGGAATTAATTTGTTGTTCTGTAGAGAATTGATTCACGAAAGGGGAATTAATTTGGAGTTCTAACAAGAGAATCGTTTCCGAGGCAGATGTTTTGATCTTAGCGCGCGAAAAGGTTTCCAAATAATTTGAAATGCATTAGCGCAGAGATGCCAAACAAAAGGAACATGCTGAAATTCCGTTTGGGGGGTAATTTTGGCGAAACCGTTTTAGCTATTTTATGGAATTATTTCGGCGAAACACTTAGAGACATTATAAAATATGATTTTTGAAGAGATTTTGGAGGAGGTTTTGAGTGTGGTCGTTATAATACACAAGTTTCAATTGAACAGTGTTGTGAGGTCCTCTACCCCAACCC
>JAQQPU010026968.1:0-11245 GCA_029168905.1 Artemia sp. Kazakhstan ARC1039 | reverse complement strand
TCTCAAAATTTGATTGGATGTGATTGGGGAAATGGTGGGTGTGAGAGGGGTGTTAGTTATTCTCCAATCACGTTCGACTATTAAAGGGCACAAACCCTTCAAATGTACAATCAAATGAGCCCTTTTTGAAGTTTGTACAACATCACTATGTACTTGCCCCGAGGGCTCTCAAAATTTGATTGGATGTGATTGGGGAAATGGTGGGTGTGTGAGGGGTGTTAGTTATTCTCCAATCACGTATAATTTTTATTGGATGTGTTTGGGGAAAATGTGGGCGTGAGAGGGGTGTTAGTAGCCCTCAAATCACTTTCGACTATTAAAAAGGGCACTATCCCCTTGAATTTCAAATCGAATGAGCCCTTTTTCAAGTTTCTACGACGAAGCCTTCAGTAAAAACCTTATATGTCTTCAGGGCATAACTTACAACCCTTACCATGAGGGCTGTGGGGGAATGTCATCCTCAAAAATATAATTTCCGGACCTTTCAACAACTTTGAACGAATTGGCTATCTCAAATTTTTTATTGGATGGGTTTGGATAAATGGTAGGCTTGGAAGGGGTGATAGTTGCCTACTAATCAATGTCGACTATTAAAAATGGCACTAGCCATTTCAATTTCCAATCAAATGAGTCCTTTTTGAAGTTTCTATGACAAAACTTTCTATAAAAACCTTATATGCCCCCAGGGCATAACTTATAACCCTTGCTCTGAGGGCCCTGGGGGTTTGTCAACCTCAAAGACCTAATTCCAGATTTTTCAACTATGTTGAACTAAATGGCTATCTCAAAATTTTTATTGGATGTATTTGGGGAAGAGGTGGGTGCAAGAGGGGGGTTAGTTGCCCTCCAATCACTTTTGACTATTAAAAAGGGCACTAGCCCTTTGAATTTCCAGTCTAATGAGCCTTTTTGAAGTTTCTACGACAACGCTTTCTATACAAGCCTCATATGCCCCCTGGGCATAACTTACAAACCTTACCCTGAGGGTTGTGGGGGATTGTCCTCCTCAAAAGCATAATTTCTATCTGGAAATCAACATAGTTCTTTGCGATACCAGCATTACCCCCCCCCCCCCACCCTTGTGTATTCTCTGAAGTGTTTCCGAAAGGGGCCCTTATTCCTCTTTTTAGCCACTCACGCATTTTGTTAACCCATGCTGACTATTTATATAAAGGTGACTTCGATGTTATACAGATAGGTAAGGGAAATGGGGAATTATATTTTTCAAACTAAGAATTTCGAGTCCTTTCTGTCCAGATAGATTCAACTAATAGCTTTTCCTGCTGAATTTAAAGTTTATCAAAGGTCCAAGGAACACTAATATCTTTTACAGGATATAAATATAGGATATCTTGGTTTAGGTTAAACATACAAATTGATATCTAATCAAATACAGTTATTACTAGCTTTGCAAGAAACAAAAATTTGAACTAAAGGATCTTAATTACCTTAGGACTCAAGCCTTGACTAGCTATTCAAGTATAGCTCTTTCAAATAGAAGTATTCAATAACCTTAAAACTAAAATAATTTTTTTTTTCGGTGAACGACGTGGGCTATAGAGGAAATCTCCTGAACAACCGACACACACGCAATATATGATTAGTCAACCTAGAAGAGATCCATTGGAAGAGTTTTTAATAATAAGAATTGCAACATTTTCTCCTTTTATTTTATTTAATAATAAATATTAGTTGTCACTGGATTTTGAGTACCGATTCTTACCAAACGCCTCGGTTTTAACACGCTACCACTTTTTAGTCATAAATAAGTAGGGTAATCTAACAACTGGTGACATCGGTACTCAAGTTCGGTTCAACTTTCGTTTAAGGGGGGGGGATTAATAAAAATAATAAATTTTGGTAAAATTTAGCCCTCTGTTCCTCCAAAGAAGGTGTGTGTTCCGTTTGTTCGACGGTTGTCGTCAAGCCTAGCAGTGGCAGAAAAGTTTGAAAAAGTGTTCATTTGAGTAACAAATTCAAATAACTTGACTTGAAAGGAAGTTTAGATAGGTTTTACTTTCTTTTAACTCTTTCTTTTTTCTCCCTTTTCCTTCTCTTTGTTACAAGTTCCAGTGTCCGTATCGTCTATAGCTTGCTTTAATCGTTTTCAATACTAGTAACATAGGTTGATCATCTTTAAAAATGTGATCATACAACTAGCCTTGAGGGTAATTTAAATCGAGATATCGAGCTAATTCTTGCGCAATTTATAAACTAACTCGTTTTAGTAGTTTGAAACAATTTAAAGGTTCAAAACGTTTCCTACCTTAAGAGTTTATAAAGATAGAACCATCATGAGTTCAAATTAAAACAAAATCAAAGAGTTAGGAATTGCACTACTAAAAGCTCAAGAAGAGAAAATAAGAGCAGAGGAGAGTGCACAGTCTAGAATAAACAATCTAGAAGGGCAATATAGAGACAGCCTTATAACAAATAGGCTTCAAAATCTGTTTGTAGAATAGGCACCTCCCATCTCGTTGCCAACATATCCAAATGAGATCCACTCATGGATTACGACCCTTAAACAAATACAAAGAAGTTTAGAAAAAAATGACATTTCTATGATTAATTAAGCTATTTGCTATACACGGGGAGAAATTAAAAGATGTGCAACAAGTTGAGACATTTCTACAATCAGAGATTTAGATCATCTAGAAATGCTCTTAAGAATGAAAATGCAGCTGCGCAAAAACTATAAGAACTCTTATCCGAGAAACAAAGGCCATCTGAGCTAGTAGACCAATTTTACTCCAGAATTAGTAGAAAGGTACTAGAGTATGCAAAAAATTCTCCTGGTACAAGGGCAGATGATATAACTATTAGTATTTTTGAAAGTGGTATGCTCCCTTTAATTGGAAGGAAAGTTCAAAAACAAACTAAATCAACAGACGACAAAGATGAATTATTAGCGCTGGAAAAGAGATTTGAATCGATTGATTTAATGTATAGGGACTTCTCAGATATGTCTTTGGGAGCAGCAGTGGTTGACTCAAGAGACAAGACTTCCCCTGAAGAACAAAGAGATAACTATGTGGTGACGCTGTCTAATTAGGTCAAAATTGGATTTTAGTAAAAACATTAAGACGCAAATACAAAGATTCGAAATACTTTTTATAAAGATATAGGATTTATCCTGGTAAGTGTACATTGAATAGGAAATTGAGAAATCACCACCTCCTTGCTATGTGCGTCAATAGGCCCGATAAGATGTGGCTGATGTCATGTATAGAAGATATATTTTATGGGAACAGGGAGTCTGATACTAAATATTTGTCGGACAGACCTCTGGTCCGTTTATCTTAGAAATAGCTTGCATTATATTTCAATATCGTAAGTATTCAAGTGTATTATTATATCATATCTTACCATAAGTATTCTTACAATTGTTGATTCCTTGGGACAACCAGTCACAGCGACATATATACTGTAAACCCTGTCCTATTGTGTGTTAGCTGAATAAAATATTGTGTTATAGACAACCTCTTTACAGTCTTATTTTCGTCCCACGAATAATCCCAGCTGGTACGCCCATTAGTCAGGTCCCAGCCTAAGGCATGCTACTAAAGTTTATTTACCTTAGGACCATAGTTATCTCCCCTAAAAAGGGAGTAAATAAAGGTATCAATTACAACCTCACCTTATTACAGTAAAACCACTTTACTACAGGTGGTGGCAGTTGGAAAAACTGGGTCGACAGGACTGAATAAAAATTGTATATTAGAAAAAAAATGGCTTTACCAGATGAAAAAAAGGCTTCCCTATCAACGGTGCTTAAAATTGCAAGAATTATACCAGAATACGCGTTAATTTCATATGTAGTCCAGATTTAGAATTCTTTGGGCTTAAAGTTTTTGAACTCAGGATTTTTTAGACTCATAATTTTTGGGACTCAAATTTTTTGGACTGACAAATTTTTTTATAATTTAGAATTTCTTGGACTCCGAATTATTTTGGGATTTAGAACTCAACAAATTTAGTTGAATACGACGGATAGTATTCACAAACATCATTTGTCGGATACGTCAAATCACCATTCAGAAGCTCATTTGACCAACTTCCTATGAAACAATCAACCTGAATGATTAAAAACAAATTTGGAGAATCTACTGGGTTTTTGGAAAATGTTAGTATGATCATTGCAAAGTTGACTTCAATAAATCTGATTTTGCATACACTATTTAGAGGCTAATTTTACCAAGTCCAGCGAAACAATCAACCGAAAATATTAAAAAGAAATTTGAAGAATCTGCTGGGCTTTTGGAATATGTTAGCATGATCATAGTATATTTGAATTCAATAAATCTGATTTTCCATACACTGTTCAGAGGCCCATTTGACCAAGTCCAATGAAATAATCAACCGAAAAGATTAAAAAGAAAATTGGAAAATGCACTGGGTTCTTGGAAAATGTTAGTATGATCATAGAAAAGTTGACCATAATAAATCAGATTTTGCATACACTGCTCAGAGACCCATTTGACCAAGTCCAATGAAACAATCAACCAAAAGTATTTAAAAGAAATTTGCACAATCTATGGGGTTTATGGAAAATGATCATAGTAAAGTTGAATTCGATAAATCCTATTTTGTATACACTGTTCAGAGCCCTGTTTGACAAAGTCTAATGAAAAAGTCAACCAAAAAGATTGAAAAGAAATCTGGAGAATCTACTGTTTTTTTGGAAAATGTTAGTATGACCATTGTAAAGTTTACTTCAGTAAATCTGATAGGGCATAAACTGTTCAAATGGTCGTTTGACAATGTCCAATGAAACAATCACAAATGTTAGTATAATCATACTAAAGCTGTCTTCAATAAATCTCATTTTGTATATACTGTTCGGAGCCCCATTTGACCAAGTCTAATGAAACAATTAACCTAAAAGATTAAAAAGAAATGTGGAGAATTTACCAGGTTTTTGGTAAATGTTAGTATGATCACAGTAAAGTTAACTTCAATAAATCGGATTTTGCATACGCTCTACAGAGGCCTATTTCACCAAATCCAATGAATCAAACAACCGAAAAGATTAAAAAGAAATTCGGAGAATTTAGTGGCTTTTTGGAAAATTTTAGTATGACCATAGTAAATTAGACTTCAATAAATCTAAATTTACATACACTGTTAAGAGACCCATTTGACCAAATCCAATGAATAAATCAACCGTAACGATTAAAAAGAAATTTGGAGAATCTTCTGGGTTTTTAGAAAATGTTAGTATGATCATAGTAAAATTAACTTCAATAAATTTGATTTTGAATACACTGTTCAGAGGCCCATATGGCCAGGTCAAATGAAACAATCAACTGAAAAGATTAAAAGGAAATTTGGAGAATCTAAAGGGTGTTTGTAAAATGTGAGTATGATCATAGTTGTCTGTGAGTTGTCTTCAATAAATCTGATTTTGCATAGACTGTTCAGAGGCCCTTTTGACCAAGACCAATGAATCAACCTACCGAAAAGATTAAAAAGATATTCGGAGAATCTACTGGGGTTTTTGGAAAATGTTAGTATGATCATAGTAGTTCAATCATTTTTCATTTTATTATTAACACATACATGTATATAATTGACATAGGCCCATGGGGAGACAAGATTGAAAAGTTGACGTCAATTAATCTACTTTTGCATACTTTGTTCAGAGGCCCGTATGACCAACTCCAATGAAACAATCAACCAAACAAATAATGCAAAATCAGATTTATTGAAGTCAATATTACTGTGATCATATTAGCATTTTCCAAAAACCCAGTAGATTCTCCAAATTTTTGTTTCTAATCCTGTTGGTTGATTGTTTCATTGGACTTGGTCAAATGGGCCTCTGAAGAGTATATGCAAAATCAGATTTATTGAAGTCAGCTTTACTATGATCATACTAACATGTTTGATTGTTTCATTAGAATTTATCAAATTAGCATCTGAACAGTATATGCTAAATCAGATTTATTTAAGTCACCTTTACTATGATCATGCTAACATTTTCCAAATATCAAGTAGGTTCTCCAAATTTCGCTTTAGTCTTTTCGGTTTATTGTTTCATTGGACTTGGTTAAATAGGCCTTTGAACATTGTATGCAAAATCAGATTTATTAAAGTCAACTTTACTACTATCATACTATTATTTTCCAAAAACTCAGTAGATTCTCCAAATTTCTTTTTAATCGTTTCGCTTGATTGCTTCATTTGACTTGGTCAAATGACCCTCAGAACGATGTATGCAAAATCAGATTTATGGAAGTCAACTTTACTTTGACCATACTAACATTTTTCAAAAACTCAGCAAATTCTCCAAATTTCTTTTTAATTTTTTTGGTTGATTGTTTCATTGAAGTTGGTCAAATGAGCCTCTGAACACTGTATGCAAAATATGGGCCACTGAACAGTGTATGCAAAATCAGATTTATTGAAATCAATTTTACTATGATCATACTATTATTTTCCAAAAAACGTAGCGTCTTCAAATTTTTTTTTTATTCTTTTATGTTGATTGTTTCATTGGACTTTGTCAAATGATCAGATTCATTGAAGTCAACTTTACTATGATCATGCGAACATTTTCCAAAAGTCCAGTATATACTCTGAAAATTTCTTTTAATCTTTTCGGTTAATTGTTTCATTGGACTCGGTCGATTGGACCTCTAAACAGTGTAAGCAAAATCAGGTTTATCGAAGACAACTTTACTATGATCATACTAACATTTTCCAAAAACCCAGTAGATTCTCTAAATTTCTTTTTAATCTTTTTGGTTGATTTTTTCATTAGACCTGGTCAAATGGGCCTTTGAACAGTTTATACAAAATCAGATCTATTGAAGTCAACTTTACTATGATCATAATAACATTTTCCCAAAACCAATTAGATTCTCAAAATATCTTTTTAATCTTTTCAGTTGATTGTGTCATTGGACTTGTTCAAATGGGCCTCAGAACAGTGTACGCAAAATCAGATTTATTGAAGTCAACTATACTATGATAATACTAACATTTTCCAAAAACCCAGGAGATTCTCCAAATTTCTTTTTAATCTTTTTGGTTGAATATTTCATTTGACTTGGTCATATGGGCCTCTGAACATTGTATGCAACTTCAGGTTCTTTAAAGTCGACCCAGCAGATTTTACAAATTTCTTTTTAATCTTTTCAGTTGATTGTTTGATTGGACTTGGTCAAATGGGCCTCCGAACAGTGTAAGCAAAATCAGATTTATTGAAGTCAACTTAATTATGATAATACTAGCATTTTCCCAAAACTAATTAGATTCTCCAAATTTCTTTTTAATCTTTTCAGTTGATTGTATCGTTGGACTTGGCCAAATGGTATTCTGAACAGTTAATGCAAAATCAGATTTATTGAAGTCAAATATACTATAATCATACTCACATTTTCCAAATACCCTGTAGATTCTCCAAATTTCTTATTAATTTTTTCGGTTGAATGTTTCATTTGACTTTGTCATATTGGCCTCTGAACAGTGTATGTAACTTCAGATTTATTAAAGTCAACTTTACTATGATTATACTAGCATTTTCCAAAAACCCAGTAGACTATATAAATTTCTTTTTAATCTTTTAGGTTGATATTTCATTGGACTTGGTCTATTGGAACTCTGAACAGTGTATGCAAATTGTATTTATTGAAGTCAGATTTACTATGATCATAGTAACGCTTTCCAAATATGCAGTAGATTTTACAAATTTCTTTTTAATCTTTTCGGTTGATTGTTTCATTGGACTTGGTCAAATGGGCCCCCGAACAGTTTATGCCAAATCAGATTTATTGAAGTCAACTTTACTATGATCATACAAACATTTTCCAAAAACCCAGTAGATTCTCCGAATTTCTTTTTAATCTTTTTGGTTGATTTTTTCGTTGGACTATGTCAAATGGGCCTTTGAAGAGTGTATGCAAAATCAGATTTATTGAAGTCAACTTAACTATGATCATGCTAACATATTCCAAAAACCCAGCAGATTCTTCAAATTTCTCTTTAACCTTTTCGGTTGATTGTTTCTTTGGACTTGGTCAAATGAGCCTCCAAATAGTGTATGCCAACTCATATTTATTGAGGTCAACTTTACTACGATCATACTAATATTTTCCAAAAACCCAATAGATTCTCTAAATTTCTTTTTAATCTTTTAGGTTGATTATTTTATAGGAATTGGTCAAATGGGCGTCTGAATAGTGATCTGACGTATCCAAGAAAATGATGTTTGTGAATACTATCTGACGTATCCAACTGAATATGTTGAGTTATAAGTTCCAAAAAAATTCGGAGTCCAAGAAATTCTATTTTTTTTAAAAATACGGAAATTCAAAAAATTTAAATCCCAAAAATTATGAGCCTAAAAAATTCTGAGTTCAAAAATTATAAGCCCAAAAAATTCTATATTCAAAAAAATTCTTAGTCCGAAAATTCCAAAAACTCTGAGTCCAAATAATAGGTCCAAAATAGGGGGGCTAAGAAACTTGGGATAGGGGCTTTGGGGCCCTTGGGATTCAAAGCATGGCTGAGAGAGAAACTGTCATATTTTTGCCTGAAATGTATACGACTTTACTAGTTCGTCAAATCCATAAGCCCAACACTACTAGATTTTTCAGGATCGTTCTGGATTTCTAAGGTTTGTTCTGGATTTCTATATGGGGGCTGAGGCATGGCTGACTAAGAGCCTGTCGTATCAGTGCCTAAAATGTATACGACTTTATTAGTTCGTCCAATCCATAACCCCATCACTACTTGATTTCTCAGGATTGTTCTGGATTTCTAAGGTTTGTCCTGGATTTCTGTATTAAAATTCTATTCTAGGTGTCTTTTAATATAATACATTGAAAATACCATTTTATAATCACTCAATTTAGGATTTTTATAAAAATGTAAAATCGATTTCATCCAACCCAAATAAAAATGTATTCATTTAACTCTCAATGGATTCACCTTGTTAACCCTTCAACAAGTTATTATATCCACAATCACGGCTACAGAAATCAATTGTGTAAGAACTCATTGACTCCAGTGCAATGAAACTATGCACCACTCCAACCCATACGGTGGAATGATGCATAAGAGTCATAAAAGTCTCAGAATATATTGTGCAACTAACATCCTAAGTCATTGCGCTACTAATTCTCAAGGCTATAGGTATCAGTAACTTTCAAGAGTATCTGGCCTTGATAGAGTTCATTGATTCTCAAACGTGCCTTCGAAAGGTGCCAAGGAACGTAAAGTACTATTATCCAGACGACACAATCTACTCACACCTCCACTGACAAATCCCTCCTCTCCACGGACTAATTCTCTAGACAATTCAATCCTGTTAAAAATTTACCCTGGACAATTACCCTTAACATCTTCACGCGTAAAATCGAGTTGGCAAAGAGAAAGTAAGACATAGGAGGAATTTCGTATAAAAATTCTCGCGAATTCCCCCGGTGTAAAATTTCCCTTGAAAAATTCACTCCCTGGAAAATTCCCTCCCCATGGAAAATTATCCCCGTGGAAAATCCCATCAGTTTAAAATTCGCTCCCCTTTCGAAAAATGTATGCATTTTTTCCCATTAACAAATACTATACGTAAGCCATGGGCAAATTTTGTAACTTAAAGAGCTTTCCCCAGGGGCTGTGGGAGGTCATAATATCTCCAAACGCATAGTTATTTGGCCTTTCAACTATGCTAAACAAAGTGGCTATCTCAAAATTTTGATCGGACGATTTTTAGAAAAAAGGGGCGTGGGAGGGGGCCTAGTTGCCCTCCAATTTTTGGTCACTTAAAAAGGACACTAGAAGTTTTAACTTACTTTCGAATGAGACTATTTCCGATATTCTTGGACCACTGGCTTGATACAATCACCCCTGGGAAAAAAACATCCAATAAACACGCATCTGTGATCTTTATTCTGGCGAAAATGGAAAATTCCACATTTTTGCAGATAGGAGCTTGAACCCTCTACAGTAGTGTTCTCTGATACGATGAATTTGATGGTGAGGTTTTCATAAGGATGCTACGAACTTTAGGGGGGTTTTCACTCTTTTACGAAAATGATGCAAATTTTCTCAGGCTCGTAAGCTTTAATGAGTAAGACTAAACTTAATTAAACTTATATATTTGAAATCAGCATAAAAATTCAATTATCTTGATGTATCTATTGGCATCAAAATCCCGTTTTTTAGAGTTTCGGTTACTATCTATCCGGGTCGCTCCTTACTTACAGTTCGTTACCACAAACTATTTGACACACCTAATTATTAATCTCAGTACGAGAATTCCCGATTCATTAAACACTTATGACGTAAGATCCTTAGGCCAAGTTAACTGATGAGACGATCGTAACTTCCCATCTACGGTATCTTCTAAACGATAGTAACAACTCCACTTCAAATTTATTTTGCTCTGTAGCGTCAGTCACAAAAACCTCCCCAAAGATGTTGTCTTGACCTCTGGAATTTTTTGTTAAGGTTCATAAGCTTTGAAACATCTTATAGCTTGGGCCGTAAAGGGGCTTAATACTTATTGTAAGAAAATCCTCTTGGCTATTAAGCTTTTGCCTAACAAACTTCAAGTGAATTTTTGAACTTTGGATGATTTTATCACCTGTCCGATAAGCTGTCACAATCTCGCTCCTTACTTACAGTTAAAAAAATTTGTTTTTATTTCTTAACGTTCTTCAACTAATGCAGGTTCGATTTTGGCTCCCCGTAAAAATAAAAACAAAGTGTCCATATTAATTTTGGCAGATTTATTCCAGAGTTGAAGAACCCCCTCCTCAAAACCTTGCTCTTTACACTAAAGCTGTTACCACTTTTAAAAAAGCTTCCTATTTTAATTAAACGGTCCCTGTGTTTCAATTTTATTAAATAGTCAAACTTTAGCCCAAAGTGGGTATTGAGGAGGGGGTAACCCTTCATATATGGCCTAATATCTGTTGGTTTTTCAAACAATGCTGGTAAATCTGGCTCACCCTCTATGAAATATACCCCTCCCCCTCACGGAAAAATCCTTCACGGAAATTTCATCCAACGTAAAGTGCACTCTCCCCCGTAAAATTCCCTCCAGACAGTTCCTTTCTCGCTGAGAATCCCCCCTCTCTGTAAAATCACTCGTGGACAATTGGCCCTGAAAAATTCCCTTCGCATTTTTTCATTGGAATAAGGCTTTATTCTATAATGAGTTTCTCGATCACTCCAGAAATGCCCATTTTGCGTGGAAATTTTTTTCCAGAAAACAAAAACACGGAAAAAAGCCCTGGAT
>JAQQPU010026967.1:0-11246 GCA_029168905.1 Artemia sp. Kazakhstan ARC1039 | reverse complement strand
CTTCTTTGATATAACAATTTTTTTCTTCTTCTTTTTATTGGTCTTCTTCTTTTTATTCCTCAAAGTCGTTGTTGATGTCTTTCGCTTCCCACCTGGGTAGAGACTGATGAGTGAATGATGACCATGCACCCCTTTTGACCCCTTGCCATTTTGCTGAGATTTTAATTGCTCACCAACGGCTCCTGCTGAAGATCTAATATTTTCTTTAACACTCTCGTTGAAATTTTCGTTGAAATGCCTATTTTAAAAATTCTTATCGGATTGGTTTGGGGAAAAAAGAGTTTGTGGGGGGGGGGCGTCTAGTTGCCCTCCGATATCTTTTGACTCTTAAAAAGTGAACTAGAACTTTCAATTTGCAGCCAAATGAGCCCTTTTTGAAGTTTATACGAACATCTCTTTCATAAGAACCTTACACGCTCCGAAGACAGCACTTACAACACCACTCCGGTGTTGACACCGGAGATTTTGTTGTGTAATTTCTTAACAATTTTATAAAAAATCGGCTATCTCAAAATTTGTAACGGATAGGTTTGAGGAAATAAGGGCGTGGGGGAGGGGGCAAGTTGCCCTTAAATCTCTTGACTCTTAAAAAATGAACTAGAACTTTCAATTTCCAATCAAATGAGCCCTCTATGAAGTTTGTACGAGCATCCCTTTCACAACAACCGTACATGCCTTTAGGGCATAACTTAGAACGCCTTCTTCTGGGGGGTTGTATTGACACCGGAGTTTTTCTTATCCGACCTTTGAACTATTTTTTTTTAGCAAAATGTCTAAAATTTTCATCCGATGGGTTTGGAAAAAGAAGGCGTGGGGAGACGATAAATGTTTGATTATTTATCGTCATTTATCCTTAATCTCTAGTTTTAAAATTAATTTACATCGCCCAAGCACCGTATTTAAGGGCTATTTGAATGCTGTTTAGAAGGTTACAGCTATCACTATAACCATACTTAGAGAAAATTGACTGTGAGCATTTGACCTAGTTTTATTAGAGGCTTCCTTTCCAAAAATCATAAAAGAGGGATAATATCCGTCGTATCCACCATTTGATCCTGTTTGCCCTGCCTCTCCATCCCCTGAGTTTGAAATATTTTTGAAACTTTGAGAAAATTTTGTATATTTAAATAAAAATCCTCTGTATTTAACTTTTCTTTTAAATTTTCTCACTCTCTTCCTCAGTGCGCTCCTCTTCCTTTCTAAAGTTGTTTCCGACTATAATACATCGTAAATTTCGGTTTAAGCCTAAATGACAATATTTATAAGAAACTAGTTTCTTTGACAGTAATTGTATTTGATTCTATGGGCGGTGGTTCCCTCTTTATTAGGTTACTAATACTGTTGCAACCATGATTTTATTAAACGGAAGTAACTTACAATTTGGCTCAGTGTACAAGGTGTTGGACAAAAGTATGGATATTCAAGGCAGACTCCTATTAATGTCAGATAAATGAAAGAGAGCCAACATACTTAAGCCCTATTTATCGGTTGTTTCTGTGGTCAGATAAAGTTTTCCAGATCCTCGTTAATGGAGTAGTATATTTACGCTTTTCTCTGGTAACATTCCTCTAGATTAGAAAGACTTTGGCAGTCAAGCAGATGAGTATTCTGGAAAAAATGTGAAGGAAAAAATGATATAGAGTTGTTTCAATGACTTTTTTCGCGTAATTCAAATGCGATATCAATTAGCCTTCAACATTTAAAAGTCATCAGAAAAGTAGCGTTTCATGGTTTCTCTGAATAAATGGTTCCCATACAAGTTTCATCCACAAGGCGACGGTCTTAGGAGAGTGGGGACAGAGGGAGCCCTTGCCCCGGGTGCAGAAGTCTTAGGGGAACAAAATTTCAAATAAATAATCTAACAGTTAAAATCATTTTGTAATTTTTGAATTTTTATTTTTATTAAAATAAAGTAGAGGGCACAGTTATAAGCAAATTGAATCCATGATTATCATTTTATCTCTTATCTTCATCACCATTTCTTGAAAATAAAAGTAAGTAGCAATAAACGTAAAATATTGCAATGATTTAGATACCATTCAGTTGTTCCACGAACTCCAAAATATGAATAAATAATTCAACACCGATATTTACATAAAGAAACCTATAGGTATGTTAGAATTAATTTGCACAAGACGGAGATGAAGGAGTCTTCACAAACATAAGAGTTTCCAATCAAATATTATTAGAGAATGCAGTGCGGGTGGCCAGTAATAAGCAGTTGTTTACCTTAGGTCTTAGATCGTCCAGCCCCGTGAATGGGCATCTAAGGTGTCTATGAAACCACGCCAGACATCATGGAGCTGAGCCACAGCCTTGACGTCCTTCTACTGTGGTTGTAAAGACATCTTCCCTGTACTCAGAATATGTTCATACTGCCTTCGGAAGATGTGTCTTGATCGACCACTTTTGTACCTCCTTCCAGGGCACCAGTCATAAAATATACAGGGGAGTCGATTCTATGGCATACAAAGGACGTCGTCAAGGTACGTCCATTTCTTACGCTTCAGAAGGCCCGTAACTAATTGTTGACCGGTTTGCCGGTGAACCTTAGTTTGCAGAATTCAATTGTATAGAGGAGAACCGACACCACATTGTTATTCATGAGGCGGAGCTTCAAGTACATTGAGTATATCCTGCTGTGCCAGATTACAAGCGGATGTAGTTTGTCCAATCCTCCTCTTGATTCTGTTGGCTATTTCACCCCTGTAATCAATCTAACTCCCAAGTTACTTCAATTCATTTACTGTTAAATTGTTTTATCTCTGCATTTCAATGGCAGCGAAGAGCCAGATATAGCCTTGCTCTTTGTCTTAATGGCATTCATTGTATGCCCCAATTTTTCTGCCTTTTCATCTATGGCGTCAACAGCTTCAGTCGCTGTTTTGCCTCTTAAAGAAGCATAACGCCGTCGGCGAAGTCTAGATTAGAGATCTGTCGGCTGCAAATTTTCACTCCACAGCCTGAAGATTGCCTTAGAATGTAGTCCATAACAATCAAACAGTTCGTGGTAAGGAACTGTGAGTAAGGAACGACTCGGCTCAATAGTATCCGGAAGTTTAAAAAACAGAATTTTGATCAAAAGAATCAGCTCATAATGTTGATTCCAAAAATATAAAATTCATCACGTTTAGTGTTACCCATAAAGTTAAGAGCCTGAGAAAATTGGCCTGATCTTGAAATAGGGAGGAAACACCCCCTTAAATTCTAGGAATCTTAACCACACCATCAGATTCAGTGTGCCAGAGAACCCTACTGTAGAAGTTTCAAGCTCCTATATAAAAAATGTAGAATTTTGCTATTTTTGCCAGAAGAAAAATCATGATGCGTGATAGTTTTTTTTCTTTTTTTTCCCCAGGGATGATTGTATCCAAATAATGGTTCTATAAGATGAAGAGAGGGTGCATTCAAATGGAAATTAAAAGTTCTAGTGCCCATTTTAAGTGACCAAAGAGATTAGAGGGCGACGGCCCCCTCCCACGCCCCTTTTTTCCCAGGGCTATCTGATGAAAACTTTGAGATAGCCATTTCGTTCAGTAGAGGTGAAAAATCAAACAATTATGTCTTTTGGCGTAAACTAACCCCCCCCCCCCACAGTCCGCGGGGAGAGGCATGTAAGTTATTAAATCTGCCCATTGTTTACATATAGTATTTGCTATTGGGCAGTATACAGACATTTTTCGAAGAGGGGCGATTTCTATAGGGAGAATTTTCTTTGGAGTGGGAATTTCCGGGAGGTGAATTTTCCAGGGGAAATTTTACACTGGGGAAACTTCACAGAACTCCTATGTGAAATTGTTTTTATTTGTCTTACATTCTCTTTGCCAACTCAATTTTGTATGTGGATATGTTTCGGGGTATTATCCGGGGGTTATTTTCCTCGTGTTTTGATTTCCGGGAAAAAATTCTACGGAAGGGGGCATTTCCAGAGCGATTGAGAAACCGAGTTAACATCTTTTTCAAATGAAAGTATTCTGAAAGAAGAAATGTTTCAGGCTGAATCGTCCGCAAGAAATTTTCCGGGGGGTTCAGTGAGGATGGAAATGTCTTGAGGGAATTTGACGGTGGGGGTCCAATTTATGTTAGAGGAAATTTCCACGGAGGATTTTCCCATAAGGGGAGGGGGGGTAAATTTCATGGAGGGTGATCCAGATTTATGAAAATTTATGAAATGAAAAACTTTAGTCATACCTGTTACGTTTTTGTTTCAAGAAAAAAAATTATTTGGGTATTCTTAGAAAAATCCACGATTATTCCTTGCTGTTTCTCAAACCTTACATTCAGAGCCTCAAGACTAACAATACTGAATTTTCCTATCGTCTCAGAAACAGTGCAATCCATCCAACTCCAAATTCTGCGCGATAGCAACTCTCAGGCATTTCTAAGCCACAGTACATGTCATATGTAGGAGGGAATCGGATGTTGCCATGGTTTTTGTCTTTTCTGCATTTATTTTAAGACCCATCTGGCTGGCTTTCAAACTGACCCTGTGAATGAAGTGCTGCAAACGCTGCTTGCAACCCTGAGCCAATGTTATGTCGTCTCTGAAATTTATATGGCTGACTGTTACACCGGATGATAATTCAATACCATCTGTTTTCTTTTAACTCCAGATAAGATTCTAAAGTATCTTGTTTGGCCTTCTGACGTCTTAATGCAGCATTAACTCCCTTCGTACAATGACATAATTATCTTAGTTATTCTATCTGGAAAGCCTTAATAGTTCAGAATTTGCCACAAAGTTTCGCAGTCGACCAAATCGAAAGCCTTTTCGAACTAAATGAAAGCCATGTCTATTTTGGACCACCACTCTTGACTTTCCCCTGTGAGCATGCGTAAAGTGAAAATAAGATCCGGACAGGAAAATAAGGTTCTGCAATGAAACCATATTGTTCATCTCTCAGGTGTTTATCTAGTTCGGTCTGTATCCTTTCCAAAATAACATTTCAAAGCACTTTACCGGGCACTGATAGTAAGCTGATTCCTTGCCAGTTTCCAGGAACAGTAGCATCACCCCTTTTGAAAAGTGTGACCAGTGAGATTCTCTTCCATTCAGTTGGTACTTGGGTGTACTGTTCAACGACATCAATTTCCACTTCGACCCACATTTGCCATGACTACACATAAGTCACAAGGCCAAACTTTTGAATCTGTTGGCGGCGACCTTAGTTCTCCTGTTTTTAATCATGGTATATTATATATCCATGTACCTGTTTTTATATGCCTGTTTTTATATACATGGCATTTTTTCGTGTTAAAAGACAACGTAGCTTAAAAGTTACCTCCTGAAAATGAACGACGAACTTACAATGAATTGTGGAAGGAAGCCCTGACAACTGCCAACTAAATTCTTGTTGTTTAAGACTTAATTACATATATTGTATCACTGGTATTTCAGGTCACAAGAGACAATGAGAATCCATATAAAGAAGTTTGCCGCGTGCCGGGGCCTGGCTTATTATAAAAAAAAGAACAAAAACAGAAACAGGTCCGCCAAAAACAAGTGAAATGCTTCTGCTTTCTGTTCTGTTTTTTTTTTAGAAAAACAAAAAACAGCTGTTTTATTAAAAAACAGCTGGTTCAACGGCTTTTTTTTTGTTTTCGCTTATCTTCCTATTTCTTAAGATTTCGTGCCCTGTCATCTATGCTGGGCGTGATTATACACTGATAGTTTCCAAACTAGCGTAAAGGAACCATCAAGAAACCACCCCAGATTCACTAATCCATCTCTTTTTTAATCGTCTACATGCGCACATGATACGACCCTGACTGCATAGGTTCTAAAACCTATTAGGGGACCTGGGCACAGCAAAATTTTCTTCTTGCCATCTCAAGATGTTGAACACCAGAGTATGAAATAAAAGGAACAAAATTTTCTTTCAAATACAAAAGCACAACAGCTTTGAATAAATGGAAAACAAACTAAAATAATTATTTCATTCATCTAGTTTGCGACATACTGACGCTCGGTTTTAATCACTTGAAAAGCTGTAAAGCGACAAGTTTAATGCTATATTTCCGTTCTAACCTTCCATGGGAAAAGGAATAGTGACGTCTTTTACTACAATTAACTTAAAAAAATGTTCAACAAAATAAGTTTTTCAAAGAAAAGTAAAGAACACCATTAAACCAAAAACTAACAAAAATAGGATCAACTAATCTACAAAGAGTAAAACTACCACAAATCAGCATCGTTAAATAAATGAAACTCACAGACTAGCAGAAATTACATAACTGATTCAAACTCAAAACCAGCGGAAATTAACATGAGTAGGGTTCAAAACCACTATGCCTTCACAAGGCCAGAACATATATTTGCACTTTACTAAAAAAATAAAAATGATTGTGTATTTTCAGTTTAATATACATACACTGATATTTGTTCCTTAAAATGTTAATAATATTTGATTTATTAAAGTTATAAAAGTGAAAACACTTAAAATTTATTTTATCAGTAAAATGCAAATTATATTCTGGCCTAGGGAAGGCATAGTGGTTTTGAGCCCTATTCATGTTAATCACCGCTCGTTTTGAGTTTATATGTTCTGGCCTTGTGAAGGCATAGTGGTTTTGAGCCCTACTTCAATTCCATACTCATTGATTCAATTCCATACTCATCTCATAGCTTCTCAATTAACTCAATGGAGCTCTAGAAGCTGTCAAGAACACTTTATAGTTTGTGAACTTAGGGATGTCCTGTGCCAGACACAGTACAACATGTACATCTCGTCCCATTGTAGTAACGGCAGCAATACCTTTCCTAGTGTAAAACTCAATGTCGTACGCCACCTATACCCGCACGAGTGAATACCTTTATTCCTAGCGAATGGACTTTGTCTTTCAGTTACTGTTTGAGCCTGATTATTCCTTTGAAAGGGATGACCTATTTAATCGCGCTGTGGATTTCTTCTTATGGGACTAACGTGAGGTTTTGCCTAAAATCATCATGCGAGGGCCTTGTTTTGAACAGTTTATCATGTTCAGGATGCCTGCTTGGTATGGCGAACCTATCGTCACAGATATGAAAGTTTGTGAGTAGTTGCATAAATCTATCTTCACTGACTCCATCAGCAACCGGGGAATACCTAGTGGTCTTTTCCCAGTACATCAGCAGTGCGAGAAGCTTCACAATACCCATGAACAGCTGAGCGGCCGAGAAATTCTTGCATTTCTTAAAAGTAAACCTTCAGTTGCACGTATTTTTTCAGAAAGCATTCAAGTTTGTTCGGTCCACTAAGTTGGTAGTCATTGATTCAGTTACAAAACTTACGAAACAGGTTGATCGGAAAGTCAATATCGGTGTTGGGTGGCTCAGTTCCCTTCCATGTTGTGTCTGTTTGTACCATGATAGCCTTCAACCATTGTTACTCTTTTCTCTTCGGCCTTTTACTGCATGCTCTTTTTCTCCACAAGGTACTGGCTCACCAGATTCGGGATCAGCTTCAGCAAGATCTAAATCGAACATCTGCAGCTGAGAGGCAGAGATAGATTTTCCACTGGATCGACGAATAGTTCATTATCGAATGTAGATAAACTGGAGGTAGCTTCTTGAAGAACAGAATGTTCAGAAATTTCTCTACATTGAGTTGCCCTCAACGGGTCGTCATTGTCATCATATGACATATCCAAGTCAGAAAGGCCATCAGGCAAGAATAACAGTATATTTGTCCCTTTTTCTGTTATCATTTTTTCGGCAACTCTTCTTGATCTTTCGGCAACAATCTTTTCCTTGAAATGCCTTGAAGGTGAAGACAGTTGCGTGCCAAGTTCCATCTCTGCATCACCTAGAAAAAACCGTCATAAGTGTTGATATACCCGACAATATCCGTGCATCGTTCTGCGGAATACCCCTCTGTTCTTGATGTAATCATGTGGTCACAGTTCCCTATACTTGCCGTTCCACTTGTTATTCAAGATTTAATTTCTTGTTGTTTCAATCTAGTAGTCAGCTAAATAACATACGCGCAGTGACACGCCTCTGGGAGACACAACCACAAAGACCTAACATAACCATTTGGCTACGGTTTGAAAAATTGCTTTAATCTATATGGTGTTTTGGAAGTTCTGAAAGATAGCTTTTCTAAAATGCTAACTCAGTGTCATAAAAACATAGAGAGACGAAAATTTGTCCATTAAATATTATTCACCTGCTGCAACTCCACCTGGACTAGAGGACAATTGCTTGATTTTGACTTTTCACTGTGACAACCTGTTAGCAATCGAAAACCATCTACCAGCCAAATGTCATCTAACAACCAAATACAATTTTTTTTCAAGTGGCCTGATATTTCAGCTACGAGCAGAGTGCTTTACACTCTGCTACAAACAATCAAAAGAGAGCAAAGAATAATTAAGAGTGAACCATAACCATATGGTTACGTATCGTCTGAAAGAGTTAAGGTGCCTTTAAGAGGTCAGGTTCAGCACACTTTAGACCTGGGGTGGCTAACATTTTCTGATCACCTGACTTTATTCGTAACAATGCAAATTCAAGCTTACGCTCAACGTTTTACCTCTCTGGATCTTTTATTCGTTGTTATTTCTTCACAAGCCCACACTTGACTTGAGTCTTTCTTCGTTCTAGTTTTTCGTTGTCTTCTTCAGTTATCCGGAAACACCTACCTTTCACCGCTTGATCGTTTTCCGTTTTCTACTCTGTTTTTTATTTAAACAGAAACATAAACAGGTCAGACAAAAACGGAAACAGTGCCAATGCTCAGTAACATCCACGGATGTTCCAATGCCTACGCCATTTAAAGTATCTAAATTAGGCATTGACAAAACTATTCTTTTATTCTTCAGATTTAAGTCATTGTGTGGTAAATCAGTAGCTTCAGTTCAATTGATAAATTCTGGCCTGGATTCGGTTCTTCCCTCCTGTTCATCCTTTACAAAAGTTAAAATTCTTTAGCTTCATGTCATATGGTGGCAAAACAGCAGCTTCAGTTCAATTCAGAAATTCTGGCCTGGATTCAATTCTTCCTTCTTGTTTATCCTATACAGAAGCTAAAATAACACGTTCCTTATTCCATTGTAATTTCTGAAATATCTAAATTACGCAATAGTATAATTATCGTGTTATTCTTTAGTTTTAAGCTATATTTTCGTGTGCAATTCAATGTAGCTATTGCTGTTTCTTGTTTCATACCTTTTCTTTAGCTGTTGAGAGTCATTTGTAATCCTGAGCAACTTGCTTCATTCCATTATAATTCTACTTTGTCTTCTAACTGCAGATTTCGTTGTGCAACATTTTCGTTGGCAATTCAGTGTGATTTTACTGTTTCTCGTTCCATGCCCTTTTCTTTAGCTGTTCGGAGTCATTGGTCATCTTTTTTAATTTTGCAATCATTAATTTCAGTTGAATTAAAGATTTCTGGCGTGAATTCACTTCCTCCTTTTAATTTATTCTCGAAAAAAGCTAAAATAACACACTTCTTATTCCATTGTAATTTGTGAAATATCTTAATTACGCAACAGCATAAATGTCGTGATATTCTTTAGTTTTAAGTGACATTTTTATTATAACTCAGTGTGACTTATTCACTTTAGGGAGAAAAACGAGCAATTTCGATAATTGAATAATTCTGGCGTGAATTCAGATCCTTCTTGCTGTTTATCCTTCATAGAAGTAGTGTCCTAGGTGCTGATCCAGCCGGAACAAGGCCTGGAGCATGAATATGTGTGCAGTTTCAACGGTACATGCCTTATCACGGGCAGGTATCTATTACTACAGACGGTACATGCCTTAACCAGACAGGTTTCTGTGTCAACACCCATTTTTTGGGCCAATCAGAGAGAACGAATATGGAAGGTATTCCATATACGGTAACTTGATTAGCATAATAATCTGATTCAAGTATAAGGAGTGATTTTCAATGTGGTTCATATTAGTAACAGAATTTAATTCAGAGAGAGAACAGTTAATTTTTGTACTCTATTATTTGACATGATATTAGCAAAGAAAAGGAGTGTTATGTTTATACTATTGGAGCTTGATGTTGGAACAGGTAGCAGCAATGATACAAAGGCGAGAGTACCAAAAGTGGCAGTGGAAATTACACGAGGATGTAGACTAAGCCTTGAATGGAACGACATGTATGTAAGATATGTGATATCATTGAGCAAATTTAAATTGGAGGAGCAATTATGCTTTGCAGCAAAACTGTATATTATGCATATAAATAGACTTCAAGCTGCTTTAGATACACTAGTGAAATATATCGAGGAGAATAAATTAAATCGGCAATTATTATTATTGTTGTAATTAAATTCAATACAATTGTTTCTAAATCGAAGATATTTTTTCTATAGTAGGTTAGCGTATATTTTTAAAGTAGAAAAAAAATCCTGCTTAGTCTGAAGTTGGTTTTGAGAGTGTTAGGACTCTAAAAAATGGATAGATTTGAGAAAGAGAAAATCATTGGCAATTTTGTGTTTATGGAAAAACGTTTGATTCTAGATGAAGATTTTCTGGATTTGTCTGTTCAAAGGAAGATATTTTCTCAGGGAATGCTTGTCGATATAATGAAAACTGATTCTCCGTCATTAGACTATTGCATGAAGCTTTTAAGTCGTGGTCCAAAGGCATTTACACAATTTATAGACATATTAATCACGACAATACAAAATGATATTGTGGATTTGCTTTTAAACACGCTAGCTTAGAAATTTAAGACTATGATTTTTTTCACGAGAAAGATGTTGTTCTAAGAGTATTTACTCCTCTCTCTCTCCCACTCAATGTGTTGATCGTAGCTCAGTTTCATTTTGGCAGTGAGAGTGTCAACACATGAAAAAAGGTTCCATACATGTCCACTATGCATGTATACACTGGGCAGCTGGTCATCATGTGAGAATTGCACAATGATTGATGAGTATGATGAAAAGTGCAGATTATGCAACCCGTGTAAATTACATAGAGGATATGCCGTGCAAATTAAAGGTCGTAATTCCTGTCTTGAAGAGATGTGTGATTCTCACCCTACAGGACACCTATGCTCTAATTGCCACAATGATAAATGTAATCAGTGGGAGAATACATATCCTGGTTCGATTAGAAAGAATCCTAAACGTGATTTTAGTTTATTGCCAAGAGATTGGTATCTTCGTGGCTTTAGATTGTTTTGGTAGGAGGAGCCAGGTCTACGATTCAACTGTTGAAATAACAAAAGAATTTGGTTTCTACGTCATCGTTGTGACGACAATGGCTACTATGATAATAAGCCTACTGATTTTTATTTGGCTGT
>JAQQPU010026966.1:0-11246 GCA_029168905.1 Artemia sp. Kazakhstan ARC1039 | reverse complement strand
TATATATATATATATATATATATATATATATATATATATATTCACAACTTTGCTCAATCCCAATTTATAAGGTTTTAAAGATATGCAAATACATTTCATAAATTTTGAAAAAAAACATTAGTATGGCTTAAAATTCTACTCAAATAACACAAATTGCATTTTCAGAACTACAGCCAGAAAAACATAAACTGGTAACTGAAAATTAAGGTAAAAGTTTGTTTTGACAAAATTTCAATGGGTATGACCTGTCATGTAGGGAAATTTCAGGATTCTCTAGAGGAGAAGGAGTGGAGGTAGGTACTTAAAAATACCTTCCTGGGACAAACTTTAGCCTGTAGACCCTTCCCTGAAAGTTTCATTTTCCTAACCTGACCCCTTTCCAAGATAGCGAAAAGTAGCTAGAGTAGAAATTTACTGAATAAGGACACTAGACGAAGGGCAGTGCGCCAAAACAGTAAAACTTACCGACCAAGTTCCAAGTCCCAATATTGGCATCTTATAACCATTATAAAACTCCACGTGTTCTTTCATCTTGCCTACTTCTTTATTACTGACAAAAAGTGAAATTTAGTCAGCCAGATCCTTATCTCTGTTATGCAATTTGAATAATTTATTCTTTGCAGACTAGTGGCCATTACCGTAAGAATTTATTCAAAAGCATAACCATACATGATTCAATGGAGCTACTTTATAGAGGCAAAGAGCTGATACTTCTACAAAACACTAATGAGACGAATATCAGATCCACGGAGGGGGGCTAGGGGGTTTAAACCAACCCTTCCCGAAATTTTTGTCCGACTCGTAAAAACAAAAAATCGCATGTAAACAAATTTTTGATGCGTTTTTTAGAGATTTTTTTCTGTACCCCCCCCCCGAACTGAAGTTCTGTCTACGGCCTTGATAAGACCATTCGTGGTCTGTAGTTGTACGCAAGGAGCAACCCTTTTCAATATAATCCGAAACTAAAAAAAAAAACACGAAAATCTGATTAAAAATAAAACGTAAAGAGAAACTTCTTTAATACTGATTCTAATCATGTAAAGTTAGGCTTGAAAGATTGGCTACGAGCTATCGAAAAGCTATTTACATAACATCCCAGTTCCAGAGGGCATTCTGGCGCAGGGTGGCGCTGTCGTCCCTAAAGATGTATACAGTCAATACAAAATTAACGGTTACTGTAGAACGTACAGGCCTACACAGTAGTGCGAACGGGTACACTATCTTGCATAGTTGCTGAACAGTTGTTAGCGGGAGATCAGGAGACCTTTTTGGGCACGAGAGGGAGAGGGGTATCCCCTTGCCTCTCCAGTGACGGATTTCATAGCGGAAAAAGATTTCGGGTGTAAAAAAAAGTATTTGTTCACATGCTTAAACACACAAGCATAGAAGGAATATGGGAGAGATATTCGTCAGAACAAGCTCTGCCAATGAACCCCTCCCTCTTGAAAAGTTGAAAAATTGTGGCATCTTTGCCTGGTTTGTCAGTACAAAGAAGAAAAAAATTGGGTTATTAATCACCGATCAGGCACCGTTTGAATCATTATAGGACTTTACTTCGGCTCTTCTAAAGGTTTATTTCCAGGTGACCGAAATTCGCTCGATGAAGCGAACTTTAAACATAAAGCGGTGTCTGGCATACCCCACCCCCTTCAGTTTAAAATTCCCCCACGGACACACAATCCCTTCATACCCTGATTCACGCAAGAAAAAAATATTTGTGTAGTTTTCTAGATTAAGTTCTATCAACATTCGTTTTTTTTGCCTAGTCAGTTCGTGAACTGGTGCATCCAAATTGAATAGAGGAAAAACGAACGGAGTAAAATTGCTCCTTAAGCTAACTCCACAGGCAAAAAAAGTCGCAAGGAATTAAATCGGGGTTTCTTTCCAACCATTCAATTGGATCATGTTGATCCAACGATCTCTCTGGAAAATATTTATTCTGCCCTTCATAAAGAACAATAGAAGATGTAAAAAAATAATCAAGTCTTCCGTATTCTCCTAGGTGCCAAAACTCTCCAGGCTCATCTTTGTGCGTGGTGAGGTACCTTTTGGCATCCATAGTTAAACGAAAAATGAAAGTCCCCACAACGCTATTCGAAGTCATTCTACATCATACTGTTATCTTGTCAAAGCAAGGTAAAATCGTATTTGAAGTAATCCTGAAATCCTTATCATGAAAAGTACGCTTTGAACGTATACGTTGCGAAGGTTGTGCAGACTGTGTCAGCAAGTTCAACTAATTTGGATGAAAGAAATGAACGAGGTTTTAAAAACTGTAGGATCACCAACACAAGAGACTGTTGAAGCACTTCATTGCTTTGATACAAGATTAAAAAACAAAACAAAAAAAAAACAAGTTTTTTTTAACTGAAAGTAAGGAGCGACGTTAAAACTTAAAACGAACAGAAATTATTCCGTATATGAAAGGGGCTGTCCCCTCCTCAACGCCTCGCTCTTTACGCTAAAGTTTGACTTTCCCATAACTCTATTTTTCTAAACAATAAAAAAACCGTAGCGTAAAGAGCGAGGCGTTGAGAAGGGGACAGCCGCTTTCATATACGGAATAATTTCTGCTCGTTTTAAGTTTTAACGTTGCTCCTTACTTTCAATTAAAAAAAATTGTTTTTTTATTTAATATTTGAACGTTTTTGAATTAATGCAGGTTTTGATTTTTGCTCACCGTACATGAATAATCAACACCAAATTTGCATATTAATTTTACTTTTATTTGGTTAAAATGGCTTTCTCGAACGTTGTTTAGTTTTATTTACGAACGTTTTTATTAGTAATAAATATACGTAACTTACGAATTAACTTACGCAATGAATTTCTATATTCATGTTTTTAATACGTATATTAGGGGGTCCGCCCCTAGTCAATATCTCGCTCTTTACGCTAAAGTTCGAATTTTGTTCCAATTTTTTTTAAATGACCCCTTAAACACAAAGGCCGTTATAGAATAAATAGCTCTTATGAAAGTACTAAAAAATCTTTAACTTAAAGAGCGAAGTATTGACTTGGGGGCGAACCCAATCATATACGTAATATTTTCTGTTTCGTTTCAAGTTTTAACGTTGCTCCTTACTTTCAGTTGAAAAACTTGTTTTTTAATTTAATTTCTGATCTTTTTTTTAAATAATGCTGGGAAATCCGGTGCCCCCTTCATAGCAATGTCCCTTCCCACATGAAAACTTCCTCCATGTAAGGATCATCCACATAATCCCCGACCCCCCCCCCCCACTACCAGAAAAAATCCCCCTGAAAACGTCTATATACTTCCTAGTAACCAATACTATATGTTAACATTGGGTAAACTTCATAACTTTCAGCCCTCCCCCGGGGACTTTGGGGGATTAATTCATCCTAAAAGACATAGTTATCATATTTTCGACCATGCTGAACAAAATCGCTATCTCAAAATTTTGATCGGGTGACTGGGGAAAAAATGAGCATGGGAGGGGGCCTAGGTGCCCTCCATTTTTTTGGTCACTTAAAAAGGGCACTAGAACTTTTAATTTCCGTTCCAATGAGCCCTCCGACGATATTCTAGGACAACCGTGTCGATACGCTCACCCCTGGAAAAAAAAACAAACAAACAAAATAAACACGCATCTGTGATCTTTCTTCTGGCAAAAAATACAAAATTCCACATTTTTGCAGATAGGAGCTTGAAACCTACTCAGTAGGGTTCTCTGATATGCTGAATCTGATGGTGTGATTTTCATTCAGGTTCTATAACTTTTAGGGGGTCTTTCCCCCTTTTTTCGAAAATCAGCCAAATATTCTCAGGCGCGTAACTTTTGATGGGTAGGACTAAACTTGATGAAACCTGTATATTTGAAATCAGCATTAAAATCTGATTCTTTTGATGTGTCTATTGGTATCAAAATCCCGTTTTTAGAGTTTCGGTTACTATTGAGCTGGGTCACTCCTTACTTACGAACTGTTTGATTTGCGAGGAAAAAATAAAATGCATTACTATACCCAAGTCCTACGAGCAAATTGTTCTAGTGGCACTAAATGAAGGAGGGAGGGATTTCGCTGGGGGTACATGCCTCCCTACTAGATTTTGAAAAACCCTTTTTCGGGCATTATTGTTGAAAATAGTATTCTCTTTGGCTTTTCAATGACAAACGTCTTTTCTTTTAAAATTTAAACCCTCCTAGATTTTGAAACATCCCTACCCCTCATTAACACAATAGAGGGTTTCAAGGATTCGGCGAATTTACCCTACATAACCATATCAAGTGTGAGAATTCGGTATTGGTTTTCTGACCTATGCTCAGTCCACAAGTCTTTTTATTAATTTGCCAAACCCAATTTTCACCTTCAAGCAGAAGATTTCACTTAGGTTGCATTTCTAGGGAGTGGAATAAAAATAGGCAAATAATTATAACCACTTTAGTAATTGTTTAGCATTATACTTTGTTTAATACTTGTTTTGTTACTTACTTCAGATTATTCAATTTAAATGATGATTAACGTAAGATTCGATTAATTTTTTAATTTTAGTTTATAGTATTAATATTATTTAGACTTAATTAGATTTTAGAAAATTTCTAATCTAAATTATTCAATTTACTAATTGTTTTACATTATACTTTCCCAAAAGAGCCTATAACTACAACCAAGTTTAACCGTTTGTTTTGCTTTTATTGTCTCCTTTTAATGTTACTTAAAATATTATTCTTGTATAAAAACTTGGGTTTAGGTCCCAAACATCCCAATACGACTTCTTTGACTTAATAAATTCGTTAAAAATTTTATGCAAACAATCTAGATTTTTTATAAGTAAATGTTTGTGTAGATTCGAACCGACGCCATAATTTTTTCACAGTATCAAACCGAATCATTCCTTTCCAATTACGCAATTATTACAATTACTTCATTCTTTAAGAAACGCCGCATTAACTTTCACCACAACAGATACCGACTAAAAGAAATCCCTAACATTTTTTTTCTTTTAATTTCCCTCTTTCTAATAAACAATCCTGTACTGAAATAAGAAAACAAAACAAAAATAAAATGCCCTGGGGCTCAATGATTAGAAATCATACAAAAGTTACTTTATTTGCAGCATAGGCAATTAAAGCAAGCGACAAAATTTTAATTAAAATTCCTCTTTTTTGTCTTCTCAATAAGTATATATACTTAACGCATTTTGTAGTCATTCTTTTCGTGAACAGATCCAAGCTCACCCTGTAAAAAGAAGACATTATAAGAAAATAAATTAATGTTTCTTCTATCAGAAATGAACAAATTTCCTCACAATACATATTTAAACTGATCAGCGAAGTCGTTTATTATCCCCAATAAACTTGGAAGGAAGAAAAGGAAATAATCCTCGAATGAACTGAATTAGCTAATTAATCGGTATCAAAGAGACAAGGCCGCACCCAGGAGGAAGAGTTAGGGAGTTTGAACCCTCCTCGAAATTTTTTTTCCGACTCGTAAAAGCGTAACGAAAAAGAAGATAAACAAATTATTGATGCGTTAAAAAAAATTTTTTTACCCCCCCCCCTCCTGAGAAAAATCCTTGATATAGCCCTAATAAGAGATTAAGCAAACAATTCAAGTACAACATAGTTAAAAATCTTATTTACGTACATCTTAAGGGATAATAAAGATCCATATTAGCCATTTACAATATCCAATTATATAACAAGGGGAAAAGTCTTCAATTCAGATAGTCAAAAAAGTAAATACTAATAAAAGCCCGAATGTTTTAGCTTCATTTCTGGAAGCCTTTATCAGCAAAATAATAGTAACAAAACCAACCAACCAACCAACCAAAAAAAAAAAAAAAAAAAAAAAAAAAAAAAAAAAAAAAAAAAAAAACCTAGCCTTTACTTGAATTAGTTTAAATTACGATTTAACTAATTAGTTTATAATAAATAAAACAAATTAGTTTAAATTAAATTACGAATTTAAATTAGTTAAAATTCCTATAACTTGGTCATTACAGTTATAGTTGTTTTGTCTCTATTCTACCACTAATTTTCCTGAGTATAACAATTTTGCCAAACCCCATAATGCGCGTTGGTTAATTTTATTTTTCGTATTGGTAAAAGCACAAAAGTACAACTTACAAAAAGTAAAAGTATACAATCACTATATTTTATTACCAATTTAGGTACCGCAATTTCCACATTATCAAATACCTACGCAACGTAATTTGACCTATGCATAACTGCATACAGGATAGTCCCCCCACAAAAAAAAAAAAAAAAAAAAAAAAAAAAAAAAAAAAAAAAAAAAAAAACGATATATTTCAAAGTCCACATTAGCTTTGATAAACAAAACAAAATATTTTAGAAGCCGTGAAAATGTAAGCCCATGAGGATATTGAATATTGGCTTAAACCCCAACAAACAACATTTCATACTTCTATAGCTCTGCAGTAAAGCAAAATTTACCGAGACGAAAATAGCGACGAAGACCACACTGCCTTTCCATAACAAACAGCAAAATTTTTTTTTTAATTTTTTTAATTTTTGGATTTATTTGTCGGATGTTGTTGTCTTTTCTTTTATATATTCTTGTCTTGCTGAGGACGGCTCTTGGACATAGGGCCGAAATATTCATTCAGATTATCTCCACTGTCTTGAAAAAAGATTTCCCTATTGTTCTTCGTGCTTTTGTTGTTTAGCAAAATATATAGTTTTGTAAGCTTCTCAGAGGAAAAACTTTTAACCAAATATCTGAACGCGGAAAAGTTAGAGCTAATAGCCAAATAATATAATAGCAGAAAATAACAAATAACACCAGTAATTAAAAACTGTGTAAGGTATATATGAACTAGACACTAGAATATCCCCCCCCCTCCCTCATGTCAAGTTAATATGCATCTGCCAATGTGACCAATAGATTAAGATAAACGCAAGGAATTGCTAATTTTCTAACTCATTTCCGAAAAATTACCAAGTAAGTCCAGACGCTATGGACACAATATATACACAGAAAACAACATTATTTTATTTTTGATTTATTCTTCCGGCTTCCTCACTACAATATGCAACAGCTGCTTTTTTGATTGCCAACAATGAAAATGGGAATAAAAAAAATACAAGAATTATTAGCACAAAAAAACTAAATTGAGTATGGTAATAAGTTCACCTTTTCCTAATCATCAATAATGAACAAACTTATCAACAGGGTGTGACATGACGACTATTTATAGAATATATTTACTTTCAGGACGTCTAAATTGCAAAATTAGTTTTAGAATAAATGAAAGACCCCCCCCCCCCCCCAAAAAAAAGAGGCGCAACAAACAATACTTACTTCAAAATCCACCTGAATCTTGAAATCCAGATCCCGCCGATTGCGATCATTCGGTTGCATTTCAAATGATCCACTAATGTTCTCTCCTTTCTTTACAGTTAGGTATTCCTAGAAGATGGAAAAAACACACATAAACAAAGATGGCATCAAACTAGTACTCTAGCATAGAACTAGCAATAGTGATATCTATACATAGATAGACATCGAACTAGTGAGCATATATTTGTATATTTGTATAACATTCAACAAGATTTTCTCCTGAGTATCAGAATGGACAGAAAAATCTACCCTACCGACCAGTCTTAGGTGACGGACACTCTTCTGTCACAGATAACCAAGAAAGGGAATAAAAAAAGGACCCATCACTTTGAGCGTAAGTCGATCAACATGCTATTCTCGAGTTGATTCCAGGCAGAGCAGGTTAGAAAACCTTAGAGAGGAAGAAAATAAGAAACTGCAAAGAACGTGCTCCTAAAATTATATCTTCGAATTGGTCGCCTGAAAAACTTTCCTTCTTTAATTATAGTGCTTCTACCCTGTACTTAGGTACAATCAACACTTTTGCGTCAATGCCCAAGTCTTAACTTTACACACGATCTTTTGCCGTACCAAACGTTTTAGAGTTGAGTGAGGACACTTTATACTTTCGTTATAATTTTTTAAAACTTCACTCCTGAAACCCTTGCCCATTGATAGCTCTTCCTTTGTGTCGGTTTCATTCGTCTCAAGACTCAGTTCAACACAATTATACACCTCAACTGTTCCCAAGAATTAAAGTGTCGTCCGCATAATTGAAGGTGGATATCAGTTACTTTTCCATTACAATCCTCCTTACCTATTTACTTGATCATAAGGTTCTAAAGTCGGTATATTTGCACAAATGTTAGTGTGGATAAATATTAGGAAGTCTAATGGACCCCTACTTTTTTCCTTTTTTTTATAAGAAAATCAAATATAAGGTTGGTTTCAAGTTTAAAGAAAATTGGAATTGCAGTAAGCCCAACCAACTTCCATTTATTTTGTCCAGAATTAAGGTTTATGCTCCCCGTACTACCTATCGAAAATATAAGTTTTGCGGCAAACCTACAGCTGTAACTTACATAAACTATTCCGTATATGGAGGGGCCGCCCCCTCCTCAATACCTTACTCTTTACTCTAAAGTTTAACTTTGTCCCTGTTCTTTAAGAACGGGCCCTGAAACATAAAAGCCGTTTAATTAGACTAAGAATTGTTTTTTAAAGCGCTAAAAACTTTAGCAAGAAGAACGAGGGATTGAGGAGGGGACAACCCCCTTATACACGAGATATTTTCTGTTCGTTTTGAGTTTTAATGCTGCTCCTTACTTTCAGTTGAAAAAACTTGCTTTTTTCTATCTAATCCATTCACAGAGGCATAATTATGATATTAGTTAGAATTTTTCGTAGAGAATGATTTCAACTTGATAAAAAAATAGAAAAGTTGTCTTATTTCTTTGCAGGTTTTAGAAACCTTACGAACACAAGTTTTAGCATAAAAAAAAAAAAATTAAAATATAGTTCCCCAATAGATAAATTTTGATCTCAGCTATAGAATGACAGCAAAATTATTGTCTCACGTTAAGACATAAACAACGCAAGACGACAGAAAAACAATATAAAAACTTACGCTAAAAAAGTTACATAAAAAATCGCAACCTTAAAATCGCACTACTGACGCGTAGTAGTAGTTCGCCGTAATGTCAGATTCTGCAGAAATTCCGTAGAGGGTTCATGAAAAAGAAAGAGGTGTGATGAACTGTGATGGAATAACTTGCCGGAGATATGGCATATATTGTACTTTTTTTGACGAAAATTTGATTTTAAAGATCTAGTAAGGGTAAAAAGAGAGCAAAGCTATATATGTTGATTTAGTTAAATCGTCTTCTGAAAGAAAAAACCAAATTGAGTTGTTTTTTGCTTTTTTTTTTTTAGTCGTTCAAGGGTAGGCATCTTTATTATTATGGAATTTCATTGTGAATATAAAAAAAGTCAATTAGTAATATTGCTATTAGAATGAAATATAAAAAAACACCTTAAATATTTATTTTCAACTTTTTTTAAACCTAAAAGTTTAGTTTTGTCATCAAAAACCTCAGCTTTTTAGTGCTCTTGATAGAGTGACATAAGCATTAAATATGTAACTTTTTTGGTATAGTTTTCCATCCACGCTTTGAAATTACCATAATAGGAATCGAAACTACAAATATCACTGCCAGTACATCATATCAAATCAAGCTTAAAACATTCAAGACAAGTTTAAATCGAATTCAATTTAAAATGCTTAAAATTTGAATTTTGAGTACATGCCTCAGCTGTCACGCATCGAGCTTCAAATTTGTTGAAAGCAGATCAACTCTTCTGTTTATAAAATCTCTTTTTTGAGCTGGGCTTGCTAGTCTTTAGAAAATGGGCTATAGAAAAACAATGATTGCTAATTTACCTCTTAAGTTCTTTTGGTAAAAGCACACGTATCATCTATAACAAGGGCGGTCTTCAGGGGGTGGAGGTAGGGTTACCAGTTTACCCCCCCCCTCCCCTCAAACGTTTTGTCTGAATCGTCCAAATTAACAGAAATGCGTGTAAACAAATTTTTGTTGCGTTTTTTAAAGCTTTTTATTGTATCCCCCTACACACAAACAAAAATAGTTGCCTCAGAATAAATTAATTATAATACTTACAAATAATTATTGTAATAAATAATTATTATACTTATAGGGAATAAAGGATGTATAGGCTCTTTTATTGGGGTTAGGTATCGTCAAAACAGGGAGAGCAACTAATTTAAAAACTAGAGAAAATTATGGAAGAATCATGAAAATTCTACAATTCCAGGTCCGAAGAGGCTGAATGTGGGCCTTCAAAGAAAGTAGATATTCGTGGATAAAAATTCAACTCCAGTGTAGTTGGGATAGCAAATCTTAGCAGCAAAATCAGCAGCAGAACTGTGTTTCTTATATTTTTTTTGTACCCCTCCCCCACAACAAATCCTGGATACGCTCTTGAAATCAGACTTGCAGTCGTCTGAGCTTTAGTCTCCAATATCTGAAAATCTTTACACGGACCAATTAATCGTAAATTTCATGATTGGGAGTTGAGGATAGTTCAAACTGATGGGTCTGCACTTAAGTTTTGTCACAGTGCAGTGCACTTTAATCTTACTTATTTAATTATAGTCGACGGAACCTGTAACCTTGAAAAATTACAAATGGGATTTTGATTTCAGTCGCAAGTGTGACTATAATGTGACCCGGACACAAATAAACACCTTATGAATTAGTAACAAAGAAAAGAAATACAAATATCACTCGAACAAAGAAGAAGAAGATCTTACATTGAGGTAGAAGACAGTTTGCTTCCAATGAGTATATTGCGATTCTGGGCCAGTACTAAATCCTACACGTTTGTGGCACTTTGTAAATTCAATTGTAAAGTAAGCAACAAGAGCTTGAACGTAATCGTTGCGACGGGCCTGCAAAGATAACAAAAAAGAAATTAATATGCACGGTCCAGGAATCATGATTATCTGCTTGAAATGTGGGAAAAAGGATGGGCCATTTTTTTTCCTCCGGTGCAGGCAGATTTTTTATTTGAGAGGTTCAAGTTTGATATTTGAGAATATTGTCGATACCGAGATTTGGACTAATCTTTTTTAGATTAGACCAGATTAATATTAGGCTTTATCCTTATCTATTTTAATACATCAGACATCTGTTCAATTCTTACTAGATTTATATTTATGTATTTCATAAAAGAACTAGAAACTTATTTAATTACTCTGAAATACAACTCAACGTCGTTGAAGATATCTCTTACTTTTTGTTGGAATATATTTTGGACTTATTACATGGTGGAAACAAAGAAAAGAGAGGAGACTTTGCATTACGCTAACTTCAGACTACTAGTTTAAGATTGATTTATTGCTCATACGTTTGACTCTCACTTGA
>JAQQPU010026965.1:650-11246 GCA_029168905.1 Artemia sp. Kazakhstan ARC1039 | reverse complement strand
GTCAGATCTTCCATTAGGAGGTTAACAGCAGAGCAGGTTGGGCGTGCTAAAA
Organism: Artemia sp. Kazakhstan ARC1039; assembly: GCA_029168905.1. Classification (NCBI taxonomy): domain Eukaryota; kingdom Metazoa; phylum Arthropoda; class Branchiopoda; order Anostraca; family Artemiidae; genus Artemia; species Artemia sp. Kazakhstan ARC1039. The sequence continues at coordinate 11,194 of JAQQPU010026965.1, read as the reverse complement.
CCCTCAGCGACCTCTGGGTTTCGATCATACCCGTACCCCTAGTCATTCCGCCAGCTGTTTTCAACGAGCGCATAAGCTCTTGTTCAATAACTAGATCCGTCGACAAGCCAGCCCAATAGCGATCAGATCGTCTGACGACGTGCATTCCTTGTTGGAATGAACTATGAACAGTAGGATGGGTTTCTTCAAGCTTCACCATCTTCTGAAGGTATATTCGGCACGATTTGGCATAGTTGTTGTAACCACAGGCCGCAAGAAAAGGTAGCATTTCAGACACAGACTTTAGGTGTAAGTCCCAAAGCCCCATTCGCTCAGCTTTGATGAAAGAACGAAGTATCCCAACCATATTCATAAGCTGAAACCACAGCTTTGAAGTTCTGTGCTGAGACGGATCAAGTATCTTCTGGTCGACGAAACCTTTGATCCGCTTGAGTGCAGGATTTTCTTCAACCTCCGTCATTGTTGCCTCTCCATTCATTAGCTTGATGTATAGTGTTTTAAGGTCTGCAACTTCTTTGGTGCCTAAGTTTGTTTCAGGTTCTGAACAGGGATAATCGTCAAATAACTCGGAGAGCAGCACGGCATGTAGAGCACTATCAACTAGCAAGAGACCTCGAACAGCTCGTGAAATAGCCTTTCCACTTAGGTGGGGGTTACTAGGGGTGGTAAATGAATCTTTCCAGCCAATCCCAGGGCTCCTAATATACTGGCCATACTCCCTAACTGCGCACTTTTTCCCTCGTGGTGAATTAAACACGTACGCAGTTAAGAGGACCCAAAATGGCATAAAAAAATAATAGGAAAATTAACATTTACTACTTAAAGAAGGAAAATAATGAAGGGGCCCAAAGAAATGAATCTGAGAGGGACATTTATCTGACAAAACTGGGACCAAGGTTTCCAACACCGACCTTAGCGAAATACGCTACGAAATTTTCCGCTAGATGGCCATATATGCTGTTAAACCTTAATGACGACAATCTTATAATGTACGGAACTTTCCAAAAATATAGTATTCAGTCGATAGGGTGACGTTATTCCTGACTTCATTCGCCCCAAAGGACGAAAAAAGGGAAATATGGCCACGAAATACGAATTTCTTGTTTGGTGATGAATGTGAAACACTAACGGTGGGACATAACTTGAATCTGATGTGATATTCGAATTCAGCACACAAAACTAGTTCAGAAACATGTTTCCCATGAAGTAAATGCTAAGCTCTAGGATAACGGAAAATTTCCACTAAAAACAACAAAAAACAAACGGAAAAAGCTGAAAAACACTTATTTTGCACCTTGCTGGGTTTCTCAACTTTTGATATGTTGTACAGTTTTTTTTTTCTCTACAAGATGGTGTAAAAATCATTTCTGTTGCAATTTGTTTGCGGTCGAGTCCTATTTGACGCTAGATTGACTGTACAACGGATACATCAAAAGAATCAAATTCTGATACTTATTCAAAATATATATAATTCATCAAGTTTAATGTTACCCATCAAAAGTACGAGCCTGAGAAAATTCATCTTACTTTTGAAAGAGAAAAAACAACCCCAAAACAGCAGTTGATTTTATTGAAAATAACACCATCACATCCATCATATCAGAAAATCCTGCTGTAAGGGTTTCAAGCTCCTACATACAAAAATGTAGAATTTTGCATTTTTTTTTTGCCAGAAGAAAGATCACTGTTGTATGTTTATTTGTTTTTCTTTCATATGTTTTTCCCAGGAGTGATCGCAAACAGTGATGCTAGAAGATCAAGAGAAGGCTCATTTGATCGGAAATCAAAAGTCCTAGTACATTTTTTAAATGACCAAAAATACTGGAGGGCGGCTAGCTCTCCTCCCAAGCTCTACTTTCCCCCCAAAATCAGCCAATCAAATTTTTAGGTAACCATTTTGCTCGACTGGGTTGAAAGATTTAATAACGTAGCCTGCAGTTATTAGTCCGTAAGTTCAAAAAGTATCAGTCATTAGTTCAAAAGATAAGCTCACTCTTTACATATAGTGTTGGCTATTGGAAAATATACAGATATGTTCGGGGGGTATTTATCTGGCTCGGAGGGGGGTACATGGGAGTTAGATTTCACTGATGATCTGTTGTTGGCAAAGGTAATTTTGCATGGAGGGGAGTCGGATTTCCTGGCATCATCTTAAAAACAATAAGAAAAAGAAAAAAACATCTTAAAAACAAAAAGGAGCAATATTAAACCTTATCAAAATAAAAATTATCAAATATATCAGGGATATTGCCCCTCCTCAAAACCTTGCTTTTTACGCTATTTTTTTTATTTTAAAAGAGCTTATTATTCTAATCAAATAGCCGTTTTTTTTTCAGGAGTCGTTTTTAAGAAATTGGTAAAACAGGGAAAACACAAGCATATAAAACCTTATGGGCCCCAAAGGCATAACTTACAACCCTTGCCCTGAGGGCTGTGTGTCATCCTCAAAGACATAATTTCCGGACTTTTCAACTAAGTTGAACAAAACAGGTATGTTTTGTTCAACGAGGGTTATCATCCTCAAAGACCTAATTTCCAAAACTTTTAACTACGTTGAAGAAAATAGCTATCTAAAATATTTTATTGGATGTGTTTGGGGAAAAGGTGGGCGTTAGAGGGGGTTTGGTTGCCCTGCAATCACTTTCGACTATTAAAAAGGGCACTAGCCCTTTGAATTTCCAATCAAATAAACCCTTTTTCAAGTTTCTACGACAAAACTTTTTATATGCTTATGTTTCCCCTGTTTTACCAATTTCTTAAGAACGACTCCTGAAAAAAAACGGCTATTTGATTAGAATAATAAGCTCTTTTAAAATTTAAAAAAAATTAGCGTAAAAAGCAAGGTATTGAGGAGGGGCAACCTCCCTAATATATTTGATAATTTTTATTTTGATAAGGTTTAATATTGCTCCTTACTATCATTTGAAAAAGCTTCTTTTTGTTGTTGTTTTTAAAATAATGCCAGGAAATCTGACTCCTCCTCCATAGATAATTACCTTTGCCAACAACAGATCATCAGTGAAATTTAACTCCCACGTACCCTCCTCCGAGCCAGATAAATACCCCCCGAACATATCTGTATATTTTCCAATAGCCAATACTATATGTAAACAGTGAGCTTATCTTTTGAACTAATGACTGATACTTTTTGAACTTACGGACTAATAACTGCAGGCTACGTTATTAAATATTTCAGCCATGTCGACCAAAATGGTTACCAAAAAATTTGATCGGCCGATTTTGGGTAGAAAGTAGAGCTTGGGAGGAGAGCTTGCCGCCCTCCAGTATTTTTGGTCATTTAAAAAGGGTACTAGGACTTTTGATTTCCGATCAAATGAGCCTTCTCTTGATCTTCTAGCATCACTGTTTGCGATCACTCCTGGGAAAAACATATGAAAGAAAAACAAATAAACATACAACAGTGATCTTTCTTCTGGCAAAAAAAAAAAAATAAAAAAAAAATGCAAAATTCTACATTTTCGTAGCCTATGTAGGAGCTTGAAACCCTTACAGCAGGATTTTCTGATATGATGGATGTGATGGTGTTATTTTCCATAAAATAACTGCTGTTTTGGGGTTGTTTTTTCTCTTTAAAAAGTAAGGTAAATTTTCTCAGGCTCGTACTTTCGATGAGTAACATTAAACTTGATGAATTTTATATATTTTGAATAAGTATCAGAATTTGATCCTTTTGATGTATCCGTTGTTAGCAAGGCTTTTTTTTAGTTTTGACTTGTACTGAGCCGCGTCACTCCTTACATACAGTTACTTATAGTTAATCCCTTACTTACAGAGGGGCCCCGTTTGATTTGCTTCCCAGTGAAGTGACTGATCAATTGTCAGAACTGGCACGGTGCCGTATTTCTCACACTGGGCATTCTCGAAATGAAGGGTAGCATAAATACAGGTCGGATCATTCGGGCTAAGATCAATAATCAGCATAAAGATCGCCGAGACCTTTCTAGGGTAAACCGATGGCTCATTGAAGGAAAAAATAGTCAGTAGTGTTTGTTGCCAACTTAGGATGGGGACGCGGGACTGTCTTGAAATCTTCCACAAAAGAGACATATTGCGCGAAGGATCTGGTGCAAAATGCCTCGGTAGTTCCTGATATAGGAGGGAAGGCTTGCTAATTGAATTTCTGCAGTACAGAATAGGTATTTCTTCCGCCTTCAGTATCCCTGTCACTCTCACTGTTTTTCGTCAATTGAGCGCTTGTGACGACCTAAGTCGTGGCACAACTGCAACTAACAATCCTATTGCGTGGATCGTGTTGTTTCCATCGATCGTTGTTACGATGCAATCCGCGTTGTCAGTAACGTGACGCATACAGAACATGATTGGCAACACCTATTTTTCAATTTTTGAAGACACTAAAGCGTTTAACTCAAATAAACTGGTCTCGTAGCAGGATGAACAGAACTTCACAGTGCTGAGATCATCAACTAGGTTACGGCTTCCTTGCTGATGATGAACCTTCAAAGCTAGTACTACTTGAAGGTGAAGTTTAATAGCCCTAGGTCAAGTGGCATGCCTGATGCCTTGGCCAATGGCAGCTATTTTCAGTTGAGTATTTTTGCCCACGAACAAGTTCTCCAGGAAGAACTTCAAAGTCTTTGGCAGGTAGTTCAAATTTCAAATTTTCTGTTTTTGAGGAGGACAATCCCCCGCAGCCCACAGGGCAAGGGTTGTAAGTTATGCCTTGGAGGCATATAAGGTTCTTATTGAAAGCGCTGTCGTAGAAACTTCAAAAAAGGCTCAGTCGAATGGAAATTCAAAGGGCTAGTGCCCTTTTTAATAGTCGAAATTGATTGGGGCGCAACTAACAACCCTCTCGCAACCACCTTTTCCCCAAGCACATCCAATCAAAATTTTAAGATAGCCATTTTGTTCAACGTAGCTTAAAGTTTTGGAAATTAGGTCTTTGAGTATGACAACCCTCCCCCCCCCCCACTTCCCTCAAGGCAAGGGTTGTAAGTTATGCCTTGGGGGCATATAAGGTTTTTATAGAGTGTGTTTTCGTAGAAACTTAAAAAGGGCTCATTCGATTGGATATTGAAATGGCTAGTGCCCTTTTCGCTAGTCGAAAGGGATTGGAAGGCAACTAACACCCCTTACACGCCCATCATTTCCCCAAACACATCCAATCAAAATTTTGATATAGCCATTTTCTTTAACGCAGATTAAAGTTCAGGGAATTATACCTTTGAGCAGGACACTCCCCCGACAGTCTTCAGAGCAAGGGTTATAAGTTATTCCTTTTGGGCATGTACGTTTTATTGAAATCTTTGTCGTAGAAACTTGAAAAAGAGTTCTTTCGATTGGAAATACAAAAGGTTAGTGCCCTTTTTAATAGTCGAAAGTGATTTAAGGGCAACTAACCCCCTCTCACGCCCACCTTTTCCCCAAAGACATCCAATCAAAATTTTTAGATAGCTATTTTATTCAACGTAGTTGAAAGTTTTGGAAATTAGGTCTTTTCACTTGTTTAAAAACATCAGCATGACTTCTGAAAACAATCCTCCACAACAGTAATTGAATCAGTTCGTTTTCATTTTTTACTTGATTCGTCTATGCTTCTCAATCCTACTTCAGCTATAACAACGTTCTTGTCCACTTCGAGTATTTTTTTTTTTTGTTACAGATGAACAAATCATCATTCTAGACTAGAATTGCTTATCTGAAAATTGAAAAATTTGGATTAAAATTGTTTGGAAGAATCATAGGCAGCGCAATCGCGCGTCCTAAATAAAGAACGATGTTGGCACAATGTATTATTTATTTTATTTGTTTTTCCATACCAGGGCACATCGTATCGAAGAAGTTGTCGTAGAAACTTCTAAAAGGGTTTATTTGATTGGAAATTGGAACGGCTAGTGCCCTTTTTAATAGTCGAAAGTGATTGGAAGGCAGCTAACACCCCTTCAATGCCCACCATTTCCCAAAAAACATCCAATCAAAATTTTGAGATAGCCATTTTGTTCAGCGTGGTTGATTTCCAAATATAATATATTTTTTGAGGAGGACGCTCCCCCACAGCCCCCAGGGCAAGGGTTGTAAGTTATGCCCTGGGGGCATATAAGGTTCTTATAGAAAGCATTGTCGTAGAAACTTCAAAAAAGGATAATTCGATTGAAAATTCGAAGGGCTAATGCGCTTTTTAATAGTCGAAAGTGATTGGAGGGCAATTAATCCCCCTCTGATGCCCACCTTTTCCCCAAACACATCCAATCAAAATTTTAAGATATCCAATTTGTTCAACTTAGTTGAAAGTTCTGGAAATTAGGTATTCGAGGATGATAACCCCCCACAGCCCTCAGGGCAAGGGTTTTAAGTTATGCCCTGGGGGCATATAAGATTTTTACGGAATGCATTGTCGTAGAAACCTCAAAAAGGGCTCATTGGATTGGAAATCGAAATGGCTAGTGCCCTTTTTGCTAGTCGAAAGCGATTGGAAGGCAACAAACACCCCTTCCACGCCCACCATTTCCCCAAACACATCCAATCAAAATTTTGAGATAGCCATTTTGTTTCACTATGTTTAAAGTTCAGGGAATTATACTTTTGAGCAGGACATTCCCCCGACAGTCTTCAGAGCAAGGGTTATAAGTTATTCCTTGAGGGCATATACATTTTATTGAAATCTTTGTCGTAGAAACTTGAAAAAGAGCTTTTTCGATTGGAAATTCAAAGGGCTTGTGTCCTTTTTAATAGTCGAAAATGATTTGAGGGCAACTAACCCCCCTCTCACGCCCACCTTTTCCCCAAACACACCCAATCAAAATTTTTAGATAGCTCTTTTATTCAACGTAGTTGAAAGTTTTGGAAATTAGGTCTTTAAGGATGACACCCCCCCAAGTCCTCAGAGAAAGGGTTGTAAGTCATACCCTGGGGGCATGTAAGTTTTTTATGGAAAGCGATGTTCTAAAAACATCAAAAAGGATTCATTGAATTAGAATTGAAATGGCTCGTGCCCTTTTAATATTGGAAAGTGATTGAAGGGCAACTAACCCCCCTCTCACGCCCACCTTTTCCCCAAACACATCCAATCAAAATTTTGAGACATTCATTTTGTTCAGCGCAATTAATTTCCAGATAGAAATTATATTTTTGAGGAGGACACTACCCTCAGGGCAAGGGTTTAAGTTAAGCCCTGGTGGTATATAAGAACGATGTTTGCACAATGTATCACTTATGATTTTTTCCTTTAAACCAGGGCACTTCGTATCGAAGAAGTTGTCGTAGAAACTTCGAAAGGGGCTTATTCAATTGGAAATTAGAGTGGCGTGTGCCCTGTTTAATAGACGAAAGCGATTGGAAGGCAACTAACACCCCTTCCACGCCCACCATTTCCCGAGACACATCCAATCAAAATTTTGAGATAGCCATTTTGTTCAGCGTGGTTGATTTCCAAATAGAATATATTTTTTGAGGAGGACACTCCCCCACAGCCCTCAGGGCAAGGGTTGTAAGTTATGCCCTGGGGGCGTATAAGGTTCTTATATAAATCATTGTCGTAGAAACTTCAAAAAAAGCTAATTCAATTGGAAATTCAAAGGGCTAATGCCCTTTTTAATAGTCAAAAGTGATTGGAGGGCAACTACCCCTCCCCCCTCTCATGCCCACCTTTTCCCCAAACACATCCAATCAAAATTTTAAGATAGCCATTTTGTTCAACGTAGTTGAAGTTCTGGAAATTAGGCCTTCGGGGATGACAACCCCCCACAGCCCTCAGGGTAAGAGTTGTAGATTGTGGCCTGGGGGCATATAAGGCTTTTATAGAACGCGTTGTCGTAGAAACTACAAAAAGGGCTCATTCGATTGGAAATTGAAATGGCTAGTGCCCTTTTTAATATTCGAAAGGGATTGGAAGGCAACTAACACCCCTTCCACGCCCACTATTTCCCCAAACACATCCAATCAAAATTTTAAGATAACCATTTTCTTCAGCACAGTTTAAAATTCAGAAAATTATACCTTTGAGCAGGACACTCCCCCCACAGTCCCAGGGCAAAACTTATAAGCTTTGCCCTGGAGGCATATAAGTTTTTACTGAGATCTTTGTCGTAGAAACTTGAAAAAGGGCTCATTCGATTGGAAATTCAAAGGGCTAGTGCCCTTTTTAACAGTCGAATGTGATTTGAGGGCAACTAACCCCCCTTACACGCCCACCTTTTCCCCAAACACATCCAATCAAAATTTTTAGAAAGGCATTTGGTTCAGCGTAGTTGATTTCCCGATAGAATTTATGTTTTTGAAGAGGACACTCCCTCCACAGCCCTCAGGGCATTGGCTGTAAGTTATGCCCTGGGGGCATATAAAGTTCTTATAGAAAGCGTTGTCTTAGAAACTTCGAAAAAGGCTTATTCAATTGGATATTCAAAGGACTTGTGCCCTTTTGATAGTCGAAAGTGATTTGAGGGCAACTAACCCCCCTTTCACGTCCACCTTTTCCCCAATCACGCCCAATCAAATTTTTTAGACAGCTATTTTATTCAACGTAGTTGAAAGTTTTGGAAATTAGGTCTTTAAGGATGACAACCCCTCCCCCTCACAACCCTCAGGGAAAGGGTTGTAAGCCATGCCCTGGGAGAATTTAAGGTTTTTGTAGAAAGCAATGTTCTAAAAACATCAAAAAGGGCTCGTTTAATTAGAAATTGAAAGGGATCGTGCCCTTTTAATATTCAAAAGTGATTGAAGGACAACTAACCACCCTCTCATGCCCACCATTTCCCCGAACACATCCAATCAAAATTTTGAGATATTCATTTTGTTCAGCGTAATTGATAGAAATTATTTTTTTGAGGAGGACACTATATCACAACCCTCAGGGCAAGGGTTTAAGTTATCCCCTGGGGGCATATAAGAACGTTGTTAGCACAATGTATTATTTATTATTTTTTCCTTTAGACCTGGGCACTTCATATCGAAGAAGTTGTTATAGAAACTTCAAAAGGGGCTCATTCAATTAGAAATTAGAGTGACTTGTGCCCTGTCTAATAGTCGAAAGTGATTGGAAGGCAACTAACACTCCTTCCACGTCCACCATTTCCCCAGACACATCCAATTTAAATTTTGAGATAGCCACTTTGTTCAGCGTGACTGATTTGCAGATAAAACATATTTTTTGAGGAGGACACTCCCCCAGAACCCCCAGGGCCAGGGTTATAAGTTGTACCCTGGGGGCATACAAGGTTTTTTTTAGAAAGTATTGTCGTAAGAACTTTAAAAAAGGCTAATTCGATTGGAAATTCAAAGGGTTAATGCCCTTTTTAATAGTCAAAAGTTTTTGGAAGGCAACTAACCCCCCTCTCACGCCCACCTTTTCCTCAAACACATCCAATCAAAGCATTAAGATAGCAATTTTGTTCAAAGTAGTTGAAAGTTCCGAAAATTACGTCTTCGAGTATGACAACCCCCCACAGCCCTCAGGGCAAGGGTTGTAGGCTATGCTCTAGGGGCATATAAGGTTCTTATGGAATGCGTTGTCATAGAAACTTCAAAAAGGGCTCATTTGCTTGGAAATTGAAATGGCTAGTGCCCTTTTTAATGGTCGAGAAGGATTGGAAGGCAACTAACACCCCTTCCAAGCCCACCATTTCCCCAAACACATCCAATCAAAATTTTGAGATAGCCATTTTGTTTCACGCAGTTTAAAGTTCAGGAAATTATACCTTTGGGCAGGACACTCCCCCCCCCCCACAGTGTTCAGGGCAAGGGTTATAAATTATGGCCTGGAGGTATATAGGTTTTTGTTGAAATCTTTGTCGTAGAAACCTGAAAAAGGGCTCATTTGATTGGAAATTCAAAGGGCTAGTGCCCTTTCTAATAGTCAAAAGTGACTTGACTAATCCGCCTCTCACGCCCACCTTTTCCCCAAACACATCCTATCAAAATTTTTAGAAAGACATTTTGTTGAGCGTAGTTGATTTCCAGATAGAATTTATGTTTTTTAGGAGGACACTCCCTCCACAGCCCTCAGGGCAATGGCTGTAAGTTATGCCCTGGGGGCATATAAGGCTCTTATAGAGAGTGTAAAAAAGGCTCATTCGATTGGAAATTCAAAGAGCTATTGCCCTTTTTAATTGTCGAAAGTGATTGGAGGGCAACTAACCCCCCTCTCACGCCAACCTTTTCCCCAAACACATCCAATCAACATTTTAAGATACCTATTTTGTTCAACGTAGTTGAAAGTTCTGGAAATTAGGTTTTTGAGGATGACAACCTTCTCAGAGCCCTCAGTGCAATTGTTGTAAGTTATGCCCTGGGTGCATATAAGGTTTTTAGGTAGATGACATCCAATCAAAATTTTGAGGTAGCCTTTTTGTTTCACGCAGTTTAAAGTTCAAGAAATTATACCTTTGAGCAGGACACTCCCCCCACAGTCTTCAGGGCTAGGGTTATAAGTTATGACCTGGGGGTATATAAGTTTTTATTGAAATCTTGGTTGTAGAAACTTTAAAAAGAGCTCTTTCGGTTGGAAATTCAAAGGGCTAGTGTCCTTTTTAATAGTCGAAAGTGATTAGAGGGCAACTAACCCCCCC
>JAQQPU010026963.1:0-10326 GCA_029168905.1 Artemia sp. Kazakhstan ARC1039 | reverse complement strand
ACACATCCAATCAAAATTTTGAGATAGTCATTTTATTCAGCGTAGTTGATTTCCAGATAGAAAATATGTTTTTGAGGAGGACACTCCCCCACGACCCTCAGGGCAAGGATTATAAGTTATGCCCTTGGGGCATATAAGGTTTTTTATTGAAATCTTTGTCGTAAAAACTTGAAAAAGGGCTCATTCGATTTGAAATTCAAAGGGATAGTAGCCTACCCTTTTTAATAGTCGAAAGTGATTTGAGGGCAACTAACCCCCCTTTTACGCCAACTTTTTCCCCAAACACATACAATCAAAATTTTTAGATGACCATTTTATTCAACATAGTTGAAAGTTTTGGAAATTAGGTCTTTAAGGATGACAACCCCTCCCCCCACTGCCCCCAGGGCAAGGGGTGTAAGTTACGCCCTAGGGGCATATAAAGTTTTTAATGAAAGGCAACTAGCCCCCCCCCACGCCCATCATTCCCCCAAACATATCCAATCAAAATTTTGAGATAGCCATTTTGTTCAGCGTAGTTGTTCCAGATAGTAAATATGTTTTTGAGGAGGACACTCCCCCAAAACCCTCAGGGCAAGGGTTTTAAGTTATGCCCTGGGGGCATATAAGGTTTTTATATAAGGTGTTTTCGTAGAAATTTCAAAACAGGCTCATTCGATTGGAAATTCAAAGGGCTAGTGCTCTTTTTAATAGTCAAAAGTGATTGGAGGGCATCTAGCCCCCTCCCCCATACCCTTCATTCCCCCAAACACATCCAATAAAAATTTTGAGATAGCCATTTTGTTCAGTTTAGGCCAGTTGATTTCCAGATAGAAAATAATTTTTTGAGGAGGACACTCCCCCAAAACCCTCAGGGCAAGGGTTTTACGTTATGCCCTGGGGGCATATATGGTTTTTATAAAAGGCATTGTCGTAAAAATTTCAAAAGGGGCTCATTCGATTGGAAATTCAAAGGGCTAGTGCCCCTTTTAATAGTCCAAAGTGATTGGAGGGCAACTAGTCACCCCACGCCCATAATTCCTTCAAACACATCCAATAAAAATTTTGAGATAACCATTTTGTTCAGTGTAGTTGATTTTAGATAGAAAATATGTTTTTGAGGAGGACAACTAGTCACCCCCCCCCCACGCCCATCATTCCCTCAAACACATCCAATCAATATTTTGTTCAGCGTAGTTGGTTTAGATAGTAAATATGTTTTTGAGGAGGACACTCCCACACAACCCTCAGGGCAAGGGTATTAAGTTATGCCCTTAGGGCATATAAGGTTTTATAGAAGACGTTGTCGTAGAAACTTCAAAAAAAGCTCATTCAATTGGAAATTCAAAGGACTAGTGCCCTTTTTAATAGTCGAAAGTGATTGGAGGGCATCTAGCCCCCTCCCCCCACGCCCATCATTCCCCCAAACACATCCAATCAAAATTTTGAAATAGCCATTTTGTCCAGTTTAGGCCAGTTGATTTCCAAATAGAAAATAACTTTTTGAGGAGGACACTCCCCCACAACCCTCAGGGCAAGGGTTTTAAGTTATGCCCTGGGGGCATATATGGTTTTTTTTTAATAAAGGCGTTGTCATAAGAATTCCAAAGGGGTTCATTCGATTGGAAATTCAAAGGGCTAGTGCCCCTTTTAATAGTCCAAAGTGATTGGAGGGCAACTAGTCACCCCCCCCCCCGCGTCCATCATTCCCTCAAACACATCCAATCAAAATTTTGAGATAACCATTTTGTTCAGCGTAGTTTATTTTCAGATAAAAAATATGTTTTTGAGGAGGACACTCCCCCACAACCCTCAGGGCAAGGGTTATGCCCAGGGGGCATATATGGTTTTTATAGAAGGCTTTGTCGTAAAAACTTCAAAAGGGGCTCATTCGATTGTAAATTCAAGGGCTAGTGCTCTTTTTAATAGTCCAAAGTGATTGGAGGGCAACTAGTCACCCCCACGCCCATAATTCCCTCAAACACATCCAATAAAAATTTTGAGATAACCATTTTGTTCAGCGTAGTTGATTTTAGATAGAAAATATGTTTTTGAGGAGGACACTCACCAAAACCCTCAGGGCAAGGGTTTTAAGTTATGCCCTGGGGGCATATAAGGTTTTTATAGAAGGCGTTGTCGTGGAAACTTCAAAAAAAACTCATTCGATTGGAAATTCAAAGGGCTAGTGCCCATTTTAACAGTCGAAAGTGATTGGAGGGCAACCAGCCCCCCCACGCCCTTCATTCCCCAAAACACATCCAATCAAAATTTTGAGATTGCCATTTTTTCAGCGTAGTTGATTTCCATACATTAAATATGTTTTTGAGGAGGACACACAACCCACACAACCCTCAGGGCAAGGGTTTTAAGTTATGCCCTTGGGGCATATAAGGTTTTATAGAAAGCGTTGTCGTAGAAACTTCAAAAAAAGCTCATTCAATTGGAAATTCAAAAGGCTAGTGTCCTTTTTAATTGTCGAATAAGATGGGAAGGCAACTAGCCCCCCCCCCCGCGCCCATCATTTTCCCAAACACATCCAATAAAAATTTTGAGATAGCCATTTTGTTCAGCGTTGTTGATTTCCAGATATAAAATATGTTTCTGAGGAGGATACTCCCACACAGTCCTCAGGGCAAGGGTTTTAAGTTGTGCCCTGAAGGCATATAAGGTTTTTTATAGAAGGCGTTGTCGTAGAAACTTCGAAAAAGGGCTCATTCGATTTGAAATTCAAAGGGCTATTGCCCTTTTTATAGTCGAAACTGATTGGAGGGCAACTAACCCCCCTCTCATGCCCACCTTTTCCCCAAACACATCCAATCAAAATTTTGAGATAGACATTTTGTTCAACGTAGTTGAAAGTTCTGAAAATTAGGTCTTTGAGGATAACAGAGAGGGCTCGTTTGATTGGAAATTGAAATTTCCTGTTCACGTTTTAAGCATCAAAAGATATCGGAGGGTAACCGGCTCCCCCCCCCAACAGTTTTTTCCCAAATGCACCCGATAAAAATTTTGAGATAGCTTTTTAGTTAGATATAATTCAAAGATCATATAACAAACATTCCGGTGTCGACAAAACCCCACAGGGCCCTGGGGGCGTTGTAAGTTATGCCCTGGGGGCATATATAGGTCTAATGGTAGGGATGCTCGTATAAACTTCAGAAAGGGCTCATTTGATTGGAAATTGAAAGCTGTAGTTTAATTTTTAAGAGGCAAAAGAGATTGGAGGGCATCTAGCCCCCCCCCTCCACGTCCTTTTTTCCTCCACGTCCTCCACGTCCTCAAACCCCTCCAATAAGAACTTTGAGATAGTCTTCTTTTAAATAGTTCAAAAACCATATAACAAAAACTCCGGGGTCGACACAGCCCCCCAGGGCCCGGGGGCAGGCGTTGTAAGTTATGCCCTAGGGGATATATGGTTCTTATTGAAACAACGCTCGTAAAAACTTCAGAGAGGGCTTATTTGATTAGAAATTGAAAGTTCTAGTTCAGTTTTTGAGATTCAAAAGAGATTGGAGGGCAAATAGCCCTCCCCCACGCCCCTTTTTCCCCAAATGTATCCGATAAAAATTTTGAGATAGCTGCTAAGTTAGAAATTGCTCAAAAGTCAGATAACAAAAACTCAGGTGTCGACACAACCCCCCAGGGCCCAGGGGCAGTCGTTGTAAATTATGCCCTGGGGCATATATGGTTCTTATAAAATGGATGCTCGTATAAACTTCAGAGAGGGCTCATTTGACTAGAAATTGAGTTCACTTTTTGTGAACTCAATTTTAGTTCACTTTTTAAGATTCAAAAGATATCCGAGGGCAACTAAACCCCCACACACCCTTTCTTCCCCAAGCCCATCCGATAAAATTTTTATAATAGTCATTTCATTAAAAATAGTTCAAAGGTAAGATAAGAAAAATTCCTGTGTCGACGCAAGCCCCCAGGGCACGGAGGCAGGTGTTATGAGTAATTTTCTAGGGGCATATATAGTTCTTATGGAAGGGATGCTCGTATAAATTTCGGAGAGGGCTCATTTGATTGGAAATGGAAAGTTCTTCTTCATTTTTTAAGAGTTAAAAAATTTTGAGATTGAAATTTTAATAAAATAGTTCACATTTCAGATAACAAAACTCCGGTGTCAACACAGCCCCTCTGGGCCCGGGGGTAGGCGTTGTAAGTTATGCCCTGGGGCATATATGGCTGTTATGGAAGGGATGCTCGTATAAACTTCATAGAGGGCTAATTTGATTGGAAATTGAAAGTTGTAATTCACTTTTTAAGAGTCAAAAGTGATTGGAGGGCAGCTAGCCTCCCCCCACACTCCATTTATTTTATTTCCCAGAGGCACTTCATATAGAAGGGGTCATCGTATAAACTTCAAATTTTACTTATTCGATTTGGAATCGAGAATTCTGGTGCCATTTTTAAGAGTCAAAAGTGATCAGAGAGGAACTAGCCCCACCCCTAAGCCCTTTTTCCTCAAATACATCGGATAAAAATTTTAAGGTAGCCATTTTTTTAAAAATAGTTCAAAGATCATATAACAAAATTCCTTAACGTCTGGCCATTTCGTTAAAAATTGTTCAAAGGTCAGATAAGAAAAACCCTTGTGTCAACACCCCCCCTCCCCCAGGGCCCGGGGTAGGCGTTGTAATTATTGCTCTGGGGGCATATATGGTTCTTATGGAAGATATGCTCGTATAAACTTCAGAGAGGGCTCATTTGTTTGGAAATTGAAAGTTCTTGTTCACTTTTAAAAAAGTCAAAGATATCGGAGGGCAACTAGCCCCCCCCCCCCCTTCCTGCCCTTTTTTCCTCAAACCCATCCGATAAGAACTTTGAAGTAGCCATTTTTTTAAATAGTTGAAAGATCATATAATGAAAACTCCGGGGTCAACACAACCCCCCAGGGCCCAGAGGCAGGCGTTGTGAGTAAAGCTCTGGGGGCATATATAGTTCGTATAGAAGGGATGCTCCTATAAACTTCGGAGAGGGCTCATATGATTGGATATTGAAAGTTCTCGTTCACTTTTTAAGAGTCAAAAGCGTTCGGCGGGCAACTAGTCCCCCCCCCCCTCCACACTCTGTTTTCCTCAAACCCATCCGATAGGAACTTTGAAAGAGCCACTTTTTCAAAATAGTTCAAAGGTCAGATAACAAAAACTCCAGTCTCGACAAAACATTCCAGGGCCCGAGGGGCTGGCATTGTCAGCTATGTCCTGGGGGGTATGTGGTTCTTATGAAAGGGATGCTCGTATAAACTTCAGAGACGGTTCATTTGAATGAAAATTAAAAGTTATAGTTCATTTTCTCAGAGTGAAAAAAGATCGGATGGCAACTAGCCCCTCCTGCCCTCCACGCCTGTGGGTTTATTGGATGTATAAACCCATCCGATAAAAATTCGAGTTGACCATTTTGTTAAAAATAGTTCAATCATCAGATATTAAAACTCTTGGGTCTACACAACCCCCCAGGACCCAGGGACAGGCGTTGTAAGTTACACTCTGGGGATATATATGGCTCTTATAGAAGGGATGCTCGTATAAACTTCTGATAGGGCTCATTTGATTGAAAATAGAAAGTTCTAGTTCACTTTTAAAGAGTCAAAAGAGACCGAATGTTAATTAGCCCCCTCCCCACGAACTTTCCCCCCAAACCCATCCTACATAAATTTTGAGATAGCCATTTTGTTAAAAATAGTTCAAACATCAGATAATAAAAACTCTGATGTTGACGCATACCCATTTTTTCACTTTGATATTGTTACTTTGATAACAGTTTTGATACTTTGATGAACATTTGATTTTTTTTTTTAAGTTTGATTTTGAAAAAAAGGAATTTTTTAAAACTTGAAACTGTTTGTAATCAAAAACGAACAAAAATTAATTTAAAAAAACTTTCCTAAAAATAAGTTTTTCAAAGAAAGTTAAAGGCCATTTTAAGCTTAACCTCAGCAGATACAAATGCCTGTTAAAATTCAAACTCAAAACGACCAGAAATTATTATTAAAGAATAAATGAAACCCAAAACGAACATAAATTAAATAAGTAATCATAGCAAAAACATACAACAAGTAAGACAAGTGAATAAATAGATCTTAAAGCGAGTAATGCTTAGATTGAATATGAAAATCAAGCTTAAAACGAAAAAAAAATTTCCTATTGAAGTATAAATGAAACTTGAAACGAACAGAAATTAAATAAACAATCAATGCAAACAAACATACAATAGATATTAATGTAAATGAATAAGTAAATTGTAAAACGAGTGAAACATAAATTGAATGTGCAAGTCAAAGCTTGAAACGAACAAAAATCCTTACAAACAAGAGTTTGGGTATCACCTCCTTTTCTCACTGTAAAAGTCTAAAACCTACTGCGTCATTGGCGCTTTACTGAAAACTACATGCGTCTTGAACAGTCTTGGAAAGTATAAACAACATCAAATTGAATATTTGATGTAGAATGATATTAACTATTGAAAGATCCACCTTTCCAAGAATTTATTTCACTGTTATTTTATTTTTATTTTCAATGCTGAAAGATCCGGTAAAGAAAATATTTGTAATATAATTCTTTTTCAGTCAAGCGCCAATGACGCAGTAGGCTCTTTGTTTTTATTTACAGTTAAGGAAGGTGGCAGTATCCAAAATCTTGTTTGTAGTGAAACTATATTCGTCTTGAACATCTTTAAAAAATGCTAATAAATAAACTGAATATTTGATGTATAAATGATATTAATTGTTGAAAGCTCATCAGTTCAAAATTTTACTATAATTTGAATGTTTATTTTCAATATTAAGTACAAAAAAAAATATTTGTCATAAAATTGGTTTTCAGTAAAGTGCCAATGACGCTGTAGGTTTTAGACTTTTACAGTGAGAGAAGGAGGTGATACCCAAAAACTTGTTTGTAGTGATTTCTGTTCGTTTCAAGCTTGATTTACATATTCAATTTAAGTTTCACTCGTTTTAAGATTTATTTATATATTTACATTAATATCTATTGTATATTTGTTTGCATTGATTTTTTATTTAAATTCTGTTTATTTTAAGTTTCATTTATATTTTAATAGGAAAACGTTTTTTTCGTTTTAAGATTGATTTTCATATTCAATCTAAGCATTACTCGCTTTAAGATCTGTTTAGTCATTTATATTATTACTTGTTGTATGTTTTTGCTATGATTGTTTATTTAATCTCTGTTCGTTTTACTACTACTGCTACTAACAACTCACCGCAGCACCAAGCCGCCTGAGGCCAACAAAGTTACGCACGCTCCTCCTCCACCCCAATATATTCAAAGCCTCCCTTTTTACACCCGCCCACGAAGTTCCCATTTCCTTTAAATCTTTCTTTATGACGTCCTCCCATCCCAGACGGGGACGACCTGCTTTCCCCCCTAGATGGTTGGCCGAAAAGAACAATCTTCGGCATTCTGTTCATCCTTCAGAGCCATATACGTGGTACTGGGCACTTAACCCAACACTGTTTCAAAGGCATTCGACAATTTGTTAGAGACTAGTGTCTATTTCGGTTCGTGGGCGGAATTTCTACTGTCTTCAAAAATGTTTTTCAGAAAGAAATAGAAGATAAATAATAATTTGGCTCTTTTGTTTTGAAATACCCTTATGCATTCACTGGGCTTCTTAACAAAATATGACCTGCTTGCACTTGACAAAAAATATTTCAAGAATATGTGTCCAACCTACTAGTGCAGGACCACCTTGGCAGTGCTCAGGTTATTAATTGAGTAGAGCAAAAAAATAGCTTTACGGGTATTTTCTGTAGCCTACTAGGATAGTGTTATTTAGCTTTGAACATTGACATTTTGGTAACTTAAAAAATGATATGGTAAAATTCTACTTTAGCTACTTTTGACTATCTTGGAAAGGGGTTTAGGTTATGAAAATGAAACTTTCAGGGATGGGTCTACAGGCTAAAGTTATGTCCTGGGAAGATATTTTGAATTACCCACCTCCACTCCTTCTCCCTCTAGAGGGTCCTGACCTTTGATGACCTTTAAAAAAATGTGAGTTTTAGAAGTGAAACCTTGCAAAATAGATCTTCTGCTTCAATGAAGTACAACAAAATTGTTTTCAGCTTCACAACTTTGCTCAATCCCGATTTATAAGGTTTTAAAGATATGCAAATACATTTCCTAAATTTTGAAAATAAACTATTTATATGTCTTAAAATTCTGCTCAAATAACTGAAATTGCATTTTCAGAGCTAAAGCCAGAGAAAAAGAAACTGATAACTGAAAATTAAGGTACAATGTTGTTTAGTCAAAATTTCAATGGGTATAGACCTGTCATGTAGGCAAATTTCATGACCCTCTAGAGGGAGAAGGAGTGGATGCAGGTACTTCAAAATACCTTCCCAGGACATACTTTAGCCTGTAGACCCATCCCTGAAAGTCTCATTGTCCTAACCTAACCCCTTCCCAAGATAGCCAAAAGTAGCTAAAGTAGAATTTTACCGTTTGGCAAATAAAGCTCTCAGGAATTGATCCAAAATCTCAAAAATGCTTCAGGAAGCTGTTTTTAAGAACATGCTGTAAATTTTTAATTTTTTAAGTTACTTAGCTAGAATTAAAATGAATACACTAGCCTACTTTGTTTGCCTGAATAGGCCTATTGCAATTATCCCTCCCCCTAATTTACTAGCCTATGGCCAAAGGGTAAATATTTACCAAATCATATTATTGAGTTAGGAATAAAGTGAATACACCATTTGATGCCTTTTTTATGATGATTACAAATATAATAATCATTCTATTGGAAATGAATTTCAGCCCTCCCCCCCTAACCTAACTGGTAAATTTTTACCAAGTCATATTATTGAGTTTCAAATAAAGTGAATATACCATTTGATGCCTTTTTTATGCTGATTACAAATATAACAATCATTTCTATTGAAAATGAATTTTAGCCCCCCCCCCCTATATATGTCAATTCAGGGGTGGGGGTTAGGTTAGAGGGGGGCTGAAATTCATTTCTGATAGAAATGATTATTATATTCCTAATCAGCATAAAAAAAGGCATTGAATGGTGTATTCACTTTATTCCTAACTCAATAATATGATTTGGTAAAAATTTACCACCTAACCTAACCCCCACCCCCATATGTACAAATATATATCCTGAATTGACATATATAGGGGGGGGGGGCTAAAATTCATTTCCAATAGAAATGGTTGTTATATTTGTAATCAGCATAGAAAAAGGCATTGAATTGTGTATTCACTTTATTTGAAACTCAATACTATGATTTGGTAAATATTTACCAGCCAAAGTAGTAGGTGGTAAATTTCTAGTGGGTCATATAATTTAGCTAAGATGAAAGTGAAAACATCATGTGATACCTTTTTTTATGCTTTCTTATAATTCAATAATTACTTCTAGGTCTAATTGCATCTTGAACCCTTAAAGAGGCCCCAAAGGTATTTTGGTTAATTTTCTGGAGTTCATATTATTGACTTACTGGCAAAATTTTTACCAAATCATATTATTGACTTACAAATAAAGTGAATATACTGCTTGATGCCTTTTTTATGCTCTTTCCAAATATAATAATCATTTTTGTTGGAAATGAATTTTACCCCCACCCCTATATACAAATTCTGGGTATATATTTGCACATTAGGGGGTTGGGGGTAAAGTTAAACTTACCTCCCATTTACATCAGAAATAAAACTTGCCCCCCCCCCTAATGTCCAAATATATACCCTGAATTGGTATATATAGGGGTGAAAGTAAAATTCATTGCCAACAAAAATGATTATTATATTTGAAAAGAGCATAAAAAAAGGCATTGAGTGGTATATTTGCTTTATTTGTAAGTCAATAATGATTTGGTAAAAATTTACCAACTTACAAATAAATTAAAAATACTACTCAATGCCTTGTTTTATGCTCTTTCCATATATAACAGTTATTGTTGTTGGAAATGAATTTTACCCCCACCCCTATATATAGGCCTAGGCCTACCAATTCAGGGTATATATTTTCACATTAGGGGGGTCTAGGGGTAAATTTTATTTCTGATGCAAATGAGAGGTAAGTTTAAACTTTACCCCCCCCCCCTCCCTAATTTGCAAATATATACCCTGGATTGGTATATATAGAGGTGGGGGTAAAATTCATATCTGACAAAAATGTTTAGTCTGACAAATGTTTGTCAAGAAATTTCTATGGCAGTTTTTGAGACAACTGAAGAAAAGGATGTTTTCTGTTCTTTAGGGCAAAGTGGGGTCTATCAGATTCCATGTACTTGCAGAAGCTCATATGTGGGATGTACTAACCGAAATCTAAAAATGAGATTGTATTATGACTATTTTAATAATAATAATAATATAA
>JAQQPU010026962.1:0-11247 GCA_029168905.1 Artemia sp. Kazakhstan ARC1039 | reverse complement strand
CGCCCATCATTCCCCCAAACACATCCACTCAAAATTTTGAGATAGTCATTTTGTTTTCAGATAGAAAACATGTTTTTGAGGAGGACAATCCCCCACAATCCTCAGGGCAAGGGTTTTAAGTTATGCCCTGGGGGCATATAAGGTTTTTTACAGAAGGCGTTGTCATAGAAACTTCAAAAAAGGCTCATTCGATTGGAAATTCAAAGGGATAGTGCCCTTTTTAATAGTCAAAATTGATTGGAGGGCAACTAGCCCCCCCCCCCCCTACGCCCATCATTCCCCCAAACACACCCAATCAAAATTTTGAGATAGCCATTTTTGTTCAGCGTAGTTGAATTCCAGATTGAAAATATATTTTTGAGGAGGACACTCCCGCACAACCCTCAGAGCAAGGGTTTTAAGTTATGCCCTGGGGGCATATAAGGTTTTTATAGAAGGCATTGTCGTAAAAACTTCAAAAAAGGCTCATTCGATTGGAAATTAAAAGGCTAGTGCCCTTTTTAATAGTCAAAAGTGATTGGAGGCAACTAGCCCCCCACGCCCATCATCTCCCCAAACACATCCAATCAAACTTTTGAGATAGCCATTTTGTTCAGCGTAGTTGATTTCCAGATAGAAAATATGTTTTTGAGGAGGACAATACCCCACAACCCTCAGGGCAAGGGTTTTAAGTTATGGCCTGGGGGCATATAAGGTTTTTATAGAAGGCGGTGTCGTAGAAACTTCAAAAAAGGCTCATTCGATTGGAAATTCCGAAAGATAGTGCCCTATGTAATAGTCAAAAGTGATTTGAGGGCAACTAACCCCAATCACGCCCACCTCTTCCCCAAACACATCCAATCAAAATTTTAAGACAACCACTTTATTAAACGTAGTTTTAAGTTCTGAAAATTAGGTCATTGAGGATTACAACTCCCCCAAATCCCTCAGGGCAAGGGTTTTAATTTAAGGATTCTCCAAATCCTTCATGTTATTTCTTATGGAAGGGATGCTTGTATAAACTTTAGAGAGGGCTCATTTGATTGAAAATTGAAAGTTCTTGTTCACTTTTTAAGAGTCAAAAGAAATTGAAGGGCAACTAGCCCCTCTCTCTCCTCCACGCCCTAAATGCATCAGATAAAAATTTGAGATAGACATTTTGTTAAAATAGTTCAAAGTTCTGATAACAAAAAACTCCGGTGTCGACACAGCCCACCAGGGTCCAGGGGTAGGCGTTGTAAGTTATGCCCTGCGGCATAACTTATTAAGGGGGTTTATTACTTATGGGAAGGGGTTTTTTATGGGAAGAACACATAGGAAATCTATTATAATTATCCAATTATAAGGTTAAAATACATACTCTGTGATAGATGCAAAATTGCTTTGGCACACAAATTCCTATTAAGGTCAATTCCAAACAGTCGTGATCCCTTTTTGTCAGCAAGCGAAATGGTCTAAAACCCCTTATTGGAGCTATTTTTCAATCCATTTATTGTTGTCAATCGCTGTCCACAAGTTATGCAAGCTGTCTATTGTTCATATATAAGGTTTTTATCAAAGAGGTAATCGTATAGACTTTGAAAAAAGCCTCATTCGATTTAAATTGAAAGTTCTAGATCCGTCTTTTAAAGTCAAGAATAATCGGACAGTAAGCACCCCTCCCCCCATGCCATAAAAACTTGAAACTTTTTGCAATCAAAAACAAACAAAAATTAATTAAAAAAAACTTTCCGAAAAATAAGTTTTTCAAAGAAAAGTAAAGGCCATTTTAAACTTAACCTCAGGAGATACAAATACCTGTTAAAATTCAAACTCAAAACAACCAGAAATTACTATTAAAGAATAAATGAAACCCAAAACGAACAGAAATTAAATAAACAATCATAGCAAAAAACATACAACAAGTAATAATATAAATGAATAAATAGATCTTAAAGCGAGTAATGCTTAGATTGATTATGAAAATCAAGCTTAAAACGAAAACGAATATTTTACTATTAAAGTATAAATGAAACTTAAAACGAACAGAAATTAAATAAACAATCAATGCGAACGAACATACAATATATATTAATGTAAATGAATAAATAAATCTTAAAACGAGTGAAACTTAAATTGAATATACAAATCAAGTTTGAATCGAACAAAAATAACTACAAACAAGAGTTTGGGTATCGTCTCACTGCAGAAGCCTAAAACCTACTGCGTCATTTGCGCTTCACTGAAAACAATTCTTTGGAATATTTTCACTTTTGTAACTTTAAGAAATCAAAAATTAATTAAGATTTTAGGGATTAAATATCAGCATATGTATATTAAATTGACAATGCACATTTTTTTTTCAGTAAACTCATTTGAATTTTTTTCAGTAAAGTACAAATTATATTCTGGTTTTTAGAAAGCATAGGGGTTTTGAACCCTACTCACATTAATTTATGCTCGTTTTGAGTTTGACTCTAATATTTATTTTAATTTTTGTTCGTTTTGGGTTTCATTTATTTATTGATACTGATTTTGGGTAGTTTTATGCTTGGTAGATTATATGATAGTCCGGACGCCAGGTGTTGAAAATGTGATCCATACCACGACGGAATGGGGCTGCTACGAGAATTAGCCTACCCTCCACCCCCTAAATTGAACTTGCGGATTGAAAAATACCAATGACACTTGGTTGCGAGTGGTACACATCCACTCAAAATTTTGAGATAGCCATTTTGTTTTCAGATAGAAAACATGTTTTTGAGGAGGACACTCCCCCACAACCCTCAGGGCAAGGGTTTTAAGTTATGGCCTGGGGGCATATAAGGTTTTTTATAGAAGACGGTCTCGTAGAAACTTCAAAAAAGGCTCATTCGATTGGAAATTCCGAGGGATAGTGCCCTTTGTACTAGTCGAAAGTGATTTGAGGGCAACTAACCCCCGCTCACGCCCACCTTTTCCCCAAACACATCCAATCCAAATCCAACAGAAATATTAAAAAAACTCATGTTATCATTCTTTTACGATGTGTGTAGGCGCCAATGGCCGGGGGAGGGAGAAGTTCAAATATATTACGGGGATACCGATTCACTTTTGTTAAAAGTAAGAGCCGCGAATTTATTGGAAGATTTGAGAAAAGGCGCGCACATTAGCTCTCGAATGGACTTTACCAATTGGGACGTGTCCATTTGCTCGGAGCTAGTGAAGGACCAGGCCTCAAATCAGTTATTAATATTAAAATCAGAGACGGGAAATGACTTGATTTCCAGTGGTGTGCTTGGAGGTCCGAAGGTGTACTGTGTGCAAACACACAACGAGGTAATCGAAAAAGTCTGCAAGGGATTGCCTAGACACTACGTGAATAAGAATTTCGACATGACTGTATATAGAAACTGTGTGGAAAATAGCATAGTTCCAAGGGCGAGAGTCATGGCGATTCACTCTTTAAAATTTAAAAACCACACAGTTTTAGTTGATAAAATAGCCATGTGTACCGTGTCGGATAAAGTCTATGTGTGTGCGGATGGTGTGACGGTGCTACCCCACGGACATTATCTAACTTCTGACCGAAGTGTATGTCGAGATTATAGACATCGCCTCGGTCAGGAAAAAAGTCAATAGTAAATGGTTGGGGGGTGGGATTCTTTTTAATAGATGTTTATTTTTCCAACTCAGCAGTGGTTTTTTTCCCCCAACTCAGCAGTGGTTTTTTCCCAACTCAGCAGTGTTTTATTCTATAGCAAGGTAGAGTCATTTGTTTTTTCTCTTGTTTTTTTTTGCAAATAAAAAATATGTGTTCAAAATCGTTGTTTTTTTGGCCCCCTTGCCTGCGGCCGGCCCTGAGGGGGGGGGGGGCTGGCCTTCGGCTGGCCCCCGCCAGAGGCCGTGCCCTTCCGGGGGATGGGGGGTCCCTTTCCAATTGTGATAAGTGTTTTTTTTAGTGTCTTTTTATTGAATAAATGAAAAATAATTGTTTTGAATTTATTACATGATAGTGCCTTTTTCATGTTTTTTTATGTGTTTGTGTGTGTGTGTGTGTTAATAAAACATGTAGTATTTTTTTGTAGTGATGTTCTTATTTGTAAATAAAAAACAAACAAAAAAACATATATAATTCTTAAAAAAATTTATTTTCTTCTTCTTGTTCTCGAATCTGATTAGCTAAATTACTATTATTATTTATTGAAGGGAACGATGCAATCTACAGTCAGTTGTGTTTTGACATCGATGCAAGGGGGACTATGTATCAATTTAAAGCTCCATTTAGGTCGTTTCTTTGCGGACCATCAATGTCTGGCAAAACGACACTTTTAACAAAAATAATTCAAAATCGTGATAAATTTTTTTTAGAAAATCCAACAAAAATTTACTATTGTTACAGTGTTTGGCAAGAATCCTACGATAGAATAAAAACTATTGGCTCTGACACGAAATTCATACATGTACTTGACATTTTCAACAGTATTGAATCGAACTCTTGGTTGATTATTGACGATCTGGCTGAATCGATTGAAGAATAGTCTCAGGAGATGATACAATTGTTCACTGTCCGATTTCATCATCAACGGATCTCCGTAACCCTAGTTCTACACAATCTCTTTCAGCAGAGCAAGTGTATGAGAAAACTTGCTTTGAATTGCACCTACTATATCATCTACAGGGTTGTTCGTGATTCCAGTTCCCTCATAACGTAAAACAGACAGGTGTATCAGGATGAACCGAATTCTACTCTCAGCCTACAATCAGGCTACCAACAAACCCTACGGATATATTCTATTGGACCTGAATCAGAACACACCCGAGGATTTACGTGCAGTCACCGTTATTTTTGACAATGAAATTACTGTATATCTGCCAGTGAACAGTAAAAAAGGTTGTTAGTTGCAATCATGACACTGAAGAAACTACATGAAAATTGACATTTATTCACCGTCCTAGGTAATTCAAAACCACGACTAAGGAAGGCCATACTCAAACACGGTGTCGACAGAGAATTCATTAATCTCATATCTGAACTCTGTTTAAATCTAACTGAAGGCAATGTTCAACTGCCAGAAGGTGTTAAGCAACAGAAAAAGCAACATCGTTCCCTTGTACGCTCCCTAGCATCAGCAGCAAGCAAAAATAAAGGAAACGATTTTAAAAGAAAACGATTTCTTCAAGCGGGTGGTAACTTCTTTACACTTTTACTGCCAATCATTGCAGGACTTGTTAACAGTTTCTTCTAGAGAATGGCCAAACCCTATAAATTGACTCCAATTGAACTCGTCCTTTCACCAAAGGAACATTTCGAGGACAATCTCAATAAATTCATTAACAATGAGACAATTGCCAACGACGAAAAATTAATTCTGCTTCAAAATGCACTTCGCCGAGTCGACAAACATAAACCCTATCGTGAGAGACCACTCAAAGTAAATGTCATTGATCACAATAACGAAATGACTCCAACATAATCATCATCAACAACATCAACAACAATAATACCAAAAGAAGAAGAAGATTTGTCTAAAGTTATGACAAGTGTTGCAGCTTTAATGCCACATTCCTATCGTGAACAGTGTAAAAGACTCTTGACATATCTCAATGACAGTGAACATGTTCAAATTGATGCTAATGGGAATCAAGTTGTAATCCATGGCAAGACCTATATTCTGCTTGATTTATTATCAGATTTGGTCACGAATCGTAAAAGACTTGTATCATTTGACAGTCATCTGCATGCATTTTCAAACTCATCAAACTTTCCCAAAAGCCTTATTGCCAATAAACATGTTTTAAAACGATTAAAGGAATTTAGTCAAATATCAAAAGATGTTTTTAAATCATTTTCGAAAATACTAGCACGCCAAGTGGAAATGATTTGACAAGAGTTATGAGTGGTGGAGTCAAGCGAAGACGTCTTAATATCACGGCATCCCCCTCACTATCACCTTTTAGTATGCAAATGGGCAATAGACACTTCACTACGTGTTTACATTCAAAATGCTTGAAGAATTGAAACATGTTTATGAGAATATTGGTGCAGTGGGGAGTTTAAGTTCACCCACCACACTTGCTCAAGTCACTGGACTTGAAAAGCATCGGACGGCAGAGTATCTACAGAATGAATCAAGTTACACTCTACATCGTAATCGTAGAGTTCGCTGTAATCACTATCGAAAAACTAAAGCCTTTCTCCCATTACATATATTACAAGCAGATCTTTTGACTCTGGATAAGATTCAACGGCGTCACAATCACCCATACAAGTACATTCTACTTGCAATCATTGTTTTTAGTCGCTATGCATATGCCATTCCGATGCGGTCAAAGAGCGGTGATGAAGTTGCTAAAGGTCTTGAAATCATCCTTGAACAAGATTGCTATAAGAAGATTCAAACGGATCGGGGTAGTGAATTTGTTAATCCCATGTAAAGAAGGTTCTACTAAAATATTATACAATCCTTTATCATAGTCATAGTCCAGCAAAGGCCGTATTGGTCAAACGGCTGATAAGAACTATTCGACTTTAAATTTCTAGATATTGCACTTTGAAAAATACTGCTGCTTTTATTCATGATTTGGATAAAATCATGTTGATTTGTAATCTACGTCCACATCGATCCCTGTCCAACTCAACCCCAGCAGAAGTTCATCACATGATGTCAATACACTTGACACTTTTCTTAAACAATATTCCAATGGTGGTGGTAACTGGAAGAATAAGAAGAAATTCAATGTTGGTGATACTGTTCGAATCAATCGAACTACTAATGTTTTTGAAAAGGGTAATTACTTATGGTCCACTGAAATTTTTAAAGTCTCCAAACTCTTGGACACTACGCCCATAACATATCGTCTACGTGACATGAAAGATGATGAGATTCTTGGCGGCTTTTATGATTATGATTTACAAAAAGTTAAAAACACTGGAATCTATCAGATTGAAAATGTATTAAACACTTGTACTCACAGAGGCATGAAACAGTTGCTTGTTCGTTGGCTAGGATACAAATCTGCTTTTGAATCGTGGATATCCGCCGAGGACATACACAATGCCCAATGATTTTTATGTAACGTTATGTCCAACGTCTGCGACCCTCTCTACAATGATTTGAATAAAACAAGTGATTTTTGGACGAAACTCTCCCCCATCATCAAGTTCGATGATGGAAAGTATGAAGTTGCTCTTGTCGATTGTATTCTCAAAAATACATATGATATTCTGAGAAAAGATCGCGTGTATGAGATAAAAGTTATACCATTCGGTTGGTCAGTCTTTGTAGAGTATGAATGGATTGAAGCACTTAAATCTAGTGAATATCCCCATGTCACACTGAAATACAAAGAATTTGGTAGTATGAACGATTTGTGTCGTACAATCAATAGAAAAATCTATGTTCGTAGGAATGGTACATTCCAATTTGATTATTCAATGGAACATGATAGGATTTACATTAGCTCACCCGTTGACAATGAAATGATTCATCTCAATGATAATCTGAGAGATGTTCTTGGCTTCAAAAGGAATATGATCAGTGGTAAAAACGCTGGAACTGTCAGTGGGATTAATCGTGTTATTTTTGCAGATTATCCACCCGGTTTCGCCTCGGTCTCTTGTATATTTCTTTATGGGTCCTTTGTGGAAACATCGAGAGTTGGTAATTCAAATGTTCCCCTCCTACGTGTTCTTGAACGAAAAACCACACATGAGCATGTTCATCACTATAATATAAAGCATCTTCAGTATGTTCCTGTAAACACTTCGTATTTGGAACTCTGTCAGTCTGTCAGTTAACACTAAGAAGTGAATTAGGTGACCCTCTAGCAATAAAAAAAGGTTTGTCCGTGAATACATGTCCTTTTCGACTCATTCAGCAACAACAACATCAAAATGCCTAATAGAAAAAATATATTTGTATGTCCTGATATTGATTGCTATGTTACTGCTCTCCAACCACTACAATTGGGTCATGGAATGGACTATTATAAAGGCCGCTCGTCAATATCGGGCTACAGTCTTGGCAGTTGGTTTACTAAGCTGTTTCGCTCTGCAATACCGCTGGCTAAAAAATATATTGCACCGGTTGCCGCAGATTTTGCATCCTCTACGCTACACGATTTGGGGGATGGTAAAGATTTTAAAGAAAGTGTTTAATAAAATCTCAGGTCCAGCGCAAGATCAATTGGCGAGTGATTGAAATCACGGCAAAGTGTAAAATATTTTAAAAGGAGGAGAAACATCTCGTCACTCATTAGTCTCTACTCAGGTCAGAAGCAAAAGACATCATCACTCTTGTCAAAGAAAAGTAAGAATAAGAAAAAGAAACCAAGAAGAAAAATTGTTAGATCGAAAAGGGATTTCTTTTCCTAGACTGAAATGGCATATCTACCCCACAAGGAATCTCATCCAACTGTCACCACATCTCTAAATCTTTTCAATGCAGAGAGTGTGGATGTCAGTGTAAAACATGGGTACTATGAACAAATCTATCCACAGCAACCCCTCTCTGAAAACCTACATTTTCAAATATATTCCAATGAAGACTACACCATACATTTAGCATCCACATTTATCGATTTAAAAGTTGTGGTGAGGAAAAATTCTGACAATTTACCTCCCTCCAACGTCGATGGACTATCCTATGAAAATGGTATACTACACAATTTATTTAAACAAATATGTGTCTACATAAATGGAACATTGGTGACCACTAGCAATAATCTATCAAACTATGCGAGTTACATACAATTTATGTTGATGACTCCAATGGTGTTTAAGAAATTGAAAGGTCTGCCAATGGGTATGACTATAGATCAAATGTTGATAATGACGGTGAACTCACTTGGGCAGTGAGCAAGGAGTATCATTTAGTTGGTAGACTCAATCATGAAATATTCGATATACCCCAATGGATGCCCCCCAATGTTAAAATTGATATAAATTTACCACTTGCACCGTCCAATTTCATATTGAGAAAAACATTTGATGCAGTACCCGATGCTAATGTCAATCTCACCTCGGCAATACTTCATTTGCGAAAACAACAGGTTATTAGTTCTGTTGTTTTGGCAATTGAAAAACTAAGAGCATCTGGAAATAATATCAAACTGCTTTTTCCTCACAAAATCGCCAATCAAAGTCATATTGCCACTGGATCAAGTACCTACACCGATTCTTCATTTATAAATGGTGAAATTCCTTCGAAACTAGCCTTGGCTTCTGTAAAAAGAGCCAGTGCCATAGGATCGTGGACAAGCTCGCCACATGAATTTGAATTATTCGGACTTTCCTCTCTTGTATGTAAAGTAAATGGAATTCCTCTCTACAATTTGTCCTTTGATAAATTCCGTAGGACCCTATATGAATTGACAATGCAATCCCTAGATCGAGATTCTCAACTATATGAAAATGGTATAACTGTTCGCAAAAAGTCATGGTATCATCGTTTTGGACTTGTTTGGTACTCGAGATATGAGTATTGTCCGAACGGTTACTGTACGTTTAGAGTGTACCTTTGGCAAACCTTTGACAGAGAGTGTAACATTAATCTCACTCAATCAATTTGAAACCTATTGGGAAATTATCCCCGACGGTAGTGTTCTATTAGACTTGGCACCATGAACACCAATCAAATAATCGATGTATTTAAGATGGATCCTTTTATGTCCAAATACAAATCCTATTGTATACCCTCAGATTTCCTTGATTGTATTCATACTGTTAACAAAACCATTATCATTGTTAATAGTAGTCCATCGACTGTGCAGACGGGTCATCGGCTATGCAACTTTCAAAGAGCGAAGAATATAGAATTCTTTGATCCTCTTGGTCTACCATATGCATTCTACACACCAAACATCAAAAACTACCTTGAAGGAAGTGGGAAAACAATTATTCAAAATCAGATGCGAGTACAAGATTTATCAACCAAAAGCTGTGGTTTTCATGCATTACTATATTTCATTTTTCGATGTCATGACAATACTTTCAGTGACTTCCTCAACATTTATATACACAGTCCACGTTTGAATGACTTTTTAGTAGAAAATACCCTCTCAGACCTGTATAATATTGATTTCAGTGTCCTAAGAATAAAGTGTTTTAAAAATGTATGTGAATTTATTTATTAATAAAATATATATGCACTATATAAAAAAAGTCTTTTGTCTTCATTGTTTAGATTTATTCTTCTTCTTCTTCATAGTCATTTTGATTGTCATCATAGTCGTCGTCGACAACGATTAGTGGTGGCGGATCATTGGGATTTAACTTGTACTGATCCTGGTGTGCAAAGGCAGGGTCGCATTTTCTACAATATATAACTTCATTTTTATTAAATCTCCCTGTGAAGTCAATGATACTATTACGATTTATATTGTAAAATTCACCTGTTTCTATCTGAATATTTGAAGTAATGTCGAACACAATATTCTCATATGAAGAACCACTTTCTATAACAGCCAAATAGAAATCACTAGGTTTATAATCATTACTAGCATTGTCCTCACAACGATGACGCAAGAACCATACTCTCTTCAAGTTTTTACAATTGAAACGTGCTCCAAATTCTTCTTCCCAATACAATTGAAATCCATGACGATACCAATCCCTTAGAAATAAACTGAAGTCACGTTTAGGGTTTTTTCCAATCATACCAGGGTAAGTATTTTCCCTGGTATAAGTTATGCTAAGATTTTGCTAAGCTGGTTTGCTAAGCTAAGCTAAGTTATGCCCTGGGGGCATATCAAGTTTTTATGGAAGGCGCTGTCGTAGAAACTTCAAAACAGGCTCATTCGATTGGAAATTAAAGGGCTAGTGCCCTTTTTAATAGTCGAAAGTGATTGGAGTGCAACTAGTCCCCCCCACGCCCATTATTTCCCCAAACACATCCAATCAAAGTTCTGAGATAGCCATTTTGTTCAGCGTAGTTGATTTCCACATTGAAAATATATTTTTGAGGATGACACTCCCCCACAACCCTCAGGGCAAAGGTTTTAAGTTATACCCTGGGAGCATTTGAGGTTTTTATAAAAGGCGTTGTCGTAGAAACTTCAAAACAGGGTCATTCCATTGGAAATTAAAGGGCTAGTGCCCTTTTTAATAGTCGAAAGTGATTTGAGGGCAGCTAGCCCCCCCCCCCCTACGCCCATCATTTCCCCAAACACATCCAATGAAACTTTTGAGATAGTCATTTTGTTCAGTGTAGCTGATTTCCAGATAGAAAATATGTTTTTGAGGAGGACACTCCCCCAGAACCTTCAGGGCAAGGGTTTTAATATATGCCCTGGGGGCATATAAGGTTT